>WNWK01011931.1:37500-62077 GCA_009830355.1 Cherax destructor | reverse complement strand
TTTAAGTCTGGATGTTGTGGGGTGCCAAGAGGATGTGAGGCGTGCCGTGATGTATATTTGGTATTGGATTGTATTTATGTTTCATGGAGTATGAGGAGGTTGGAGTGATGTTAGGATTAGGGCTTTGGCAGCAAGATTTTATAGGACTAAGTGTAGGAACCAGGAGTTGTATGGGAGGGTGTGGGATAGGTTTTTCTGAGGTTATAGGCAATTGTCGATGGGGTCATTGCTGGGTTAACTCTGAGCTATAGTTTCTGGGGTTTTTACAAGGAAGGGGTTGGTCTCTGGTGTGGGGGGTTGAAGGGTTAGGTGTGAAAGTTGTTTTGTGGGTTATGTATGGGGTTGGGGAGGGGTGGTTTCTCAGGGTTTTCCCAGTCATCCACTCACCCTTTTCCCCTTGGGAAACGGGTAGGGTTTTTCTTTTATGGATGAGTATGTGTGTGTATGTTTGGTGACTCAGACGGGGGAGGGGAGGTTTTGGGTGGTTCTATTTTTGTCCTTTTTGGGTTTCAGAGTTTTTTCCAAAGGGGTTTGCCTTACTTGGGGCCAGGTGTGTGCCTAAGTTTTTTTATATTGGTTTTTTCCTTATGGTTCTCTTTTCAAAGAGGTTAAAGTTTTTTTATACTATTATTCCCTTTTCATGGTTTGTTATCTGGCAATATTCTTCGTATTTTAATGAGAAGATGTAATGCAGTTCTTTCTATGTATGTATAGACACTGGATGGGACTGATCCGATGACTTTATCACTGTGAGGTGTTGGTACCAGGCCACGGGTTTCCTTTTACTGAAGTTTATATGACTTGCACACAATGTGTGTGCCTAGGATCATTATTATTGTTGGGTCACATTATCACGGGTTTTAGTTGTAGGTTTAGGGTTTTCATTGTCTGTTTTAAAACCCTTTTGGGGTTTCTATGTTTTTGTTTCAGGTATATTTTTTTTTTTTTTTTTTTGTGTATACATATTGGATAGGATTTTATATATGTTTTGTTGTACTATGTGTAAATTGCTTTACAGATCTTATAGGATCCATAATCACTGTTTTGTTTTGTTACTTTCATTTGGAATGCTTAGGATCTTTTTATTTGTGAGACAGACTTTTGTAAAAAAAAAAAAAAAAAAACTTTTACATTTTTTCGGTTACTTACATGT
Source organism: Cherax destructor (assembly GCA_009830355.1). Classification (NCBI taxonomy): domain Eukaryota; kingdom Metazoa; phylum Arthropoda; class Malacostraca; order Decapoda; family Parastacidae; genus Cherax; species Cherax destructor. Next base: position 60,924 of record WNWK01011931.1, on the reverse strand, counting down.
TTGTGTGGTTTAAGTTTGTTTTGGCATTGTGGGGAGGTTAGGTGTTATGTAACACTATTTTTTTTTTTGTATTGTATGTTGTATTTATGTCTCAGTCTAATGTTGTATTGACAACGCTTTGTATGCATCACTAAGATTGGTATAAAGGTTACCGTTTTTTACGGAGCTTTTAAGGTTTTGTTTGTAAGTATAATGTTTTATTTTGAAGTTTCGTTGTTATAGGGTAGTTAAGTTTTTTTGGTGTTATTATGGCACATTCTTGTGTGGGGTTTTAGTGCTTACTGTTGTTTTGGTATAGTTTTGTTATGACCTTACGTGTAGTAAGGTGACTACTTGGTGTATTGCTAGTATGAAAATTGTAAGTTTTTAAATAAAATATAAAAAAAAAACTTAGTCACAAGTCAAACGCCCATTCAGTCTTAAACGTCACACAAGTACCCCGGGCCCTCTCTAAACCCTCCCTAAACTCTCCATGACAAATAACCCTCCCTCCCCCCACCTCCATACCTATACCTCACACAACCCTTACATTCCTTACATTCTTACACCTGTTACCCTACCATACTTTCACACTACCCTACACACCACCCCTTCCCCTTTCCCTGGTGACCTGCCCCCTCAACCCACCGCCCCACCAACACTCAAAAGGGAACCTACCATCATGTCCCTATACCCCACAGGGAACGCTGACCCCCACGCCCTCCCATATAAATCTGTATTCCTGCACCTAGTACGAAAAAAGCTAGCCGCTAACGCCCGTACCCTTGTCTCATCCTCTACCTCTCTCATACCCCATGATACTTGAATGTAATCAGTCGCTAAGTACATTATCGCCCGTCTCACATCATCTTTAACGCCCTCAACATCAAGACTCAAGACTCTCAAAGTCGCAGTTCAGTGGTCTACTGAACCAATCTCGAACCCGCCCCAAGGCTTCACAGAAATAAATTGCATGGTTCCGTGTTGAGATTCCCACACCGAGGACAGCTACCATCACCCACCAATCCCATACTATATAATTGCGCCCGGGAAGCCAGAATCCCATGCAAAAACCTAAAAACTGTCTCTCTTACCCTCGAAGGCAACTTCAACTTTCCAGACCCTTCCCAAATCCACCTCCAATTATACATTGGATAAATCGCCATCCCCTGCACAATTTCCTTCTCCATCCCTACCCTACTCAATTTACTCACCTTCAACCTTCTCGGTTCCATCACAACCAATAAAAACCTTAACATAACCTCACACACCAGCAAGTCTTTACCACCCCACCACCTCCGAACCTCCCTCATCACCACCCCCATATGCTTACCCCTCATTCTCCCCCAAGATACTGCTGCTTCAAATAGATACCCATGAGCCACCTTTGCACCAGTATAAGCCTCAACCCACCACTTTGCACGCGCATCATGACCACCTCTTTACACAGCCAATGACGCCAGTACCCCCATATATACCTGAACACTCGTTGTTGTAATTCCATAACATCCCTCCTAATTAATGGGTACACCGCTGCCACATGCCATAATTTACTGTATATTAAAACATTTACCACGCTCGCCCTTTGTAATAATGTTACCTCTCCAGGCCTCCAGCCTCCCATCCGTCGTACAGCTGCACCCACCACCACTATAGAATTCCCTAGCCATCTGCGAATCATTACGATATATGACCCCACATATTTTCAACTTCTCAACTACTGTCCACCCATACCTAGGTCCCAATGCCCCCCAACCAACGAACCCACCTCCAACAACTTTGACTTCACCCTATTTACCCGCATCCCTGTGGCTGCTCTAAAAATGTGTATTATCCTACCTATATTACTGAGGCCCTCCTCTCCCCCCCCATGATAGTCGTGTCATCCACATATCCTACTATACCCTCAGCCCCACATGAGACCCCACCCTCCTCCCGGACTCCTTCAATTACCAGCCTATAGAAGGGGTCCTGCAAACAGGATTTGTGATAAGGGACAACCCTGTCGCAAACCCCACCCCATACTCACAACATCCCCCACCCTCCCATTCACCTGCACGCGAACCATAGCCCCGTTATATAAAGTATGGACCCACCCCACAATCTCCTCACCAAACTCCTGCATCCTTAAAATCGACAATAACATTTCTCTCTCAATACTATCATAAGTGGTTTCTCAATCTAGACCCAATACCCCCACTACCCTCAATAAAATCTCTAATCCTACTATGTCCTGACCACATACAGCGCCCTGGTATACCATATTGTCCACACGCAATGAAGTTATTCAACACTTTCTTCAATCTATTCCCTAAAATACGAGCAAAAATCTTATAATCGGCACATAGTAAAGAAATAGCCCAATAATCCCTAACCGACCACACCTCCTGCCCCTTAGGAACAAACACCACTACTCTCGTTCACTGTTCCTCACCCATGACACCTGTTGACTTCATCTGGTTAAAGACCCTAGTCAGGCATTTACCCGACATATTCCAATTATGCCAATAAAAATCACTAGGAATCCCATCGATCCCTGGCGACTTACCAAGGTTCATACCTTGAACCGCCTGTCACACCTCCTCCTCTGAGATATCTCACTCAATCTCAATCCTATTTCATCACTAATCCTCGGCAGTATGCCTTCCAACATTATTTCACCAGCCCGTCCCCCTCCCGCCCATGGTGACAGATACTGATTGAACCAATGCCTTATATACCCACACATTCCCTCCGTTGTCCTAAGTACCTGCCCCACTCTATACCCTGCCAATGCCTCACACACCTTCAATGACATCATCGTCATGTTTTTCCACCTTTTCTGTAAACAATGCAAGACCATGACAGACAGTTTGTCACCCCACAGCACATCTTCAACACCTCCCCTCACCCTTATGGCATGAAACTTTTCATTTTGTACCTCTGGCAATTGCCCACGCAACCCCGCTATCATCTCCTGATGACGAACCCCCCTCCTCATGACATCCCCGTAACTGGCCCTCTAAATATCTTTGCAAACCGAAACATTAACTGCGAGTCCACCCTACCCTCACGCTTGTAATAATCTCTAATACCCACCTTTGCCTGCTCATTCCACCAATGGAGTATATCATTCTCACCTTGCCTATCCCCCCAAAAGCACGCCCACCACCCCGCAAACCCAACACGCCTCTCATCCCCTGTCAACAAACGTACATTGAGCATCCAATAACTAGAATACGTTTGAACTACTCCAACCCATCCCAACTCTGCTAACACGCACCTATGATCGGAAAACCCTACATCTATACATTCTACACGCACAACTTCAATTTCCCGCGTCACATATAATTTATCCAACTTGGCAGCATATACCTTTCTGACAAAGGTGTGATCAACCTTCCAGCCACCACGCCCAACTACATCCACCACCCCAACTGCCCCCAAAACGTTCCGTAAGATACCTCAGTTCCACGTCCTTCTGTCGTATCACGCAATTCCAATCTCCGCCTATGATTGTAATCATTGGCAAATCCCGCAAACTATACACTAGAACATCAAGCACGAAGTCTTCTTTAATTTTCCGACTAGGCATCGCCGGCATAAAAACACCCACTAGACAGACCTTCACTTCTCCACACAACCCCTCCACCCTCACCACTCTCCCCCCCCTCCCTCTTCCCAGGCTAGCAACCTGAAAGGGCTGGTCAAAAAGGATGCCTACAGCCACCCCACCCTTGAAACTCCCAGAACTACCTGTATACATCGAGTACCCATTCAAAGTCAAATCTCTTCCACTCCTATAATTATGCTCCTCCAAAAAGCAAACGTCAAAATTCAAACATCGAAGCGTCACCTCAACCCATTTTCGTTTGGCCTTATCTCAGAGTCCATTCACATTCATAGTTAAACTCCTGAAAATTGCATCGGGGGCTTTCCTCTATGCTTCTGCACTCTCAGCACCACAACCTTGGGTATACCAGCTTTCTCACCTAACCCCTTACCTTCCTTCCCCACCTCCTTTCCCTTAACTCCCCCTTTCCCACCCTTAGCCACGTCTACCCAGGCCTTCTTGCAAATCCTTTGACCAGGCGTGAGAACGTCATCCTCAGATGTCCCACTTGGCCTTTTACGGGATTCCCCCATGGCCTCCATGTCCTCACCATCCTCCCTCCTGTGCACCTCAACACCAACCTCCTGAACTTTCAGTTGTGACAGCACCTCACTCCCCACACAACTCTCCCTCTCAAAACTCACCAGAGGCACCTCCGGTCCCACAGCACCCTGCTGTAGACCATCATCAAAAGGACTATCCAGCATTGTCCTTAAGTACTCCAACAGAGGCTCAGACAATCCAAGATCGAGCACCCCCTGACCAGGTTCCTCCTCAGTACTTTCAGTCACCAGGCCCTGTGACGCCAATGGCAGGGTGAGGACATGCACCTCTGCAATGTCCACGACGTCACTCCACTTCCCAGTAACATCCATTCCCACGTCGTCCTGTACATCACTCTGCACCTCGTCCTCCATGTCCACCTTACGCATATCTGCGAGTCGGCGAACCAGCTGCTGCCCCATTCTCTAGTCACAGTTCGCTGGGTCCGGAACTCTTCTAACATGACATAAGAAAGAATTTGCTTCCGCAAGGTTATTTTAAGGGAAAAACGACCCTTCCGGTAGTCTGGCATAAAGACCCTGGGCCCACCTTCCCACTGAAACTGCGTGGATTATTCCAAACTGGCCAAACATCTCACAGATATTTACTTCAACTGCTTCAAATGGGACGTTACGAATACGGATCCACTTGTAGTAATGAGACACATCCTGTAGTAGCACTTCCAGGCCCGAGTTTACCTCGATCCGTTGCTCCTGGAACTTATCCACCACCCTCTTATACGCACTGGCCACAATAAACTTCACGAAGATCCTCGTTGATCCGTTGAGCGACATACCGTATAATTCTACATTCAGGATCCCGTAAGTATCTCGCAGAATCGCTGGTAGGAGCACCTCAGCATTACTAGGGTAAATTGCCCCTTTCACTACTTCAACACACACAGTGTTGACTCTGCGTCTGCCCCGTTCCGCCATCTTGAGAAAACTAATAGTGCTCGCCTTCACCACCAGAGCACAAGCCAGGCACACTCGCAACAAGCTCCGAGCGATGAAATCAGCGGAATTGACCAAAATGAGGGTCACAGTGGCTTCACCCCTCCCTCACCTTTAACTTACCTGAAATATTTCTGGTTTAACTAATTCTTCAACAACTACTGGGGCCGCTTAATATACCTGAGAATGGTCTTCTAGACGAGAAATTTGGGAAAAAACACGTCGATTTTCGTGAAGTGACGATGCATTCATAATGGAGAGCAACTTTAGCACACCAAAAGTCGGGGAACTTAGTAATGGAGAGAGGCATGATTGTTTTAGTAGCCTGCGGTTTTTTATGACTGGTTTGAATAAAGAAAATTGTTGAATTTAGTTTAAAATAAGCTGAAGGGCCAAATTTTCGACTATAAACAGGTTGGCTTTTGGATTAAAATTACCGTTTCTTGCTATCAGTTTGTAGCACTCGAGCCACAATAGTAAAACAAACTGGATTTCGGTCTATTTGATGATTGAAATAGACAGGAAATAGGCCCAAAAATAATTGTCTTTGGCCGAATTACCCCAGCAGTTAACCCTCCAAGAAGCTATTTCTAGGTCTCTATAGACCTCTGCTGACCTTCAAATCGACCTTAATGAATACTATACAATAATGCCGAAATCAGCTGCAAGGTGACATAACTCATTAATCACAGCTGCAAGGTGATATAACTCATTAATCACAGCTGTAATACGACTTAACTCATAAATAACAGCTGCAAGGCGACATAACTCATAAATCACAGCTTCAAGGCGACATAACTCATAAATCACAACTGCAAGGTGACATAGCTCATTGATCACAGCTGTAATACGACTTAACTCATAAATAACAGCTGCAAGGCGACATAACTAATAAATCACAGCTTCAAGGCGACATAACTCATAATTCACAGCTGCAAGGTGACATAACTCATAAATCACAGCTTCAAGGCGACATAACTCATTGATCACATCTGCAAGGTGACATAACTCATAAATCACAGCTTCAAGGCGACATAACTCATTGATAACATCTGCAAGGTGACATAACTCATAAATCACAGCTGCAAGGCGACATAACACATTGATCACATCTGCAAGGTGACATAATTCATAAATCACAGCTTCAAGGCGACATAACTCATTGATCACATCTGCAAGGCGACATAACTCATAAATCACAGCTTCAAGGCGACATAACTCATTGATCACAGCTTCAAGGCGACATAACTCATAAATCACAACTGCAAGGCGACATAACTCATTGATCACAGCTGCAAGGCGACATAACTCATAAATCACAACTGCAAGGTGACATAGCTCATTGATCACAGCTGTAATACGACTTAACTCATAAATAACAGCTGCAAGGCGACATAACTCATAAATCACAGCTGCAAGGCGACATAACTCATTGATCACAGCTTCAAGGCGACATAACTCATTGATCACATATGTAAGGTGACATAACTCATAAATCACAACTGCAAGGCGACATAACTCATTGATCACATCTGTAAGGTGACATAACTCATAAATCACAGCTTAAAGGCGACATAACTCATTGATCACAGCTGCAAGGTGACATAACTCATAAATCACAGATGCAAGGCGACATAACTCATTGATCACAGCTGCAAGGCGACATAACTCATTGATCACAGCTGCAAGGTGACATAACTCATAAATCACAGCTGCAAGGTGACATAACTCATTGATCACAGCTTCAAGGTGACATAACTCATTGATCACATCTGTAAGGTGACATAACTCATAAATCACAGCTGCAAGGCGACATAACTCATTGATCACAGCTGCAAGGCGACATAACTCATTGATCACAGCTGCAAGGCGACATAACTCATTAATCGAACATAAATAGCCGACGCTGCTGACCGGAATCAACAATTGTGGATTTTATACTTTTTCTGGTTACTGGTAAGCGACCCTTAAGACATTTAGAAATAAGGTGGGAATCCGCTTGGCCGACATTTGTAAGAGAGAAGCATCCAGCAATTCACTTGTTATGTAAAAGGACATATGCTATACTAATGTGACGTTTTAGTGTAACAATGTTTGGCTCACTACAGCTTTGTAAAGTTGTTACAAACAATACTGTAACAGCCTGGTTGATCAGGCCCTGATCCACAATGAGGCCTGGTCACAGTCCGGGCCGCGGGGGCGTTGACCCCCGGAACCCTCTCAAGGTATACACACAGGATACATATAAGTAATAATATCAGATCAAAAATCATTAGCACTGAAGAACCCTAACTGGCCCATGCTAATGGTTGTAGTAGTAGTAGTGGTAGTAGTAGTAGTAGTAGTAGTAGTAGAAGTAATAGTAGTAGTAGTAGTAGTAATAGTAGTAGTAGTAGTAGTAATAGTAGTAGTAGTAGTAGTAATAGTAGTAGTAGTAGTAGTAGTAGTAGTAGTAGTAGTAGTAGTAGTAGTAGTAATAGTAGTAGTAGTAATAGTAGTAGTAGTAGAATAGAGTAGTAGTAATAGTAGTAGTAGTAGAGTAATAGTAGAGTAGTAGTAGTAGTAGAGAGTAGTAGTAGTAGTAATAGTAGTAGAGTAATAGTAGTAGTAGTATTAGTAGTAATAGTAGAGTAGTAATAGTAGTAGTAGTAGTAGTAATAGTAGTAGTAGTAATAGTAGTAGAGTAGTAGTAGTAGTAGAGAATAGCAGTAGTAGTCAGTAGTAGTAATAGTAGAGTAGTAGTAATAGTAGTAGTAGTAGTAGTAGTAGTAGTAGTAGTAATAGCAGTAGTAGTAGTAATAGTAGAGTAGTAGTAGAGTAGTAGTAGTAGAGTAGTAGTAGTAGTAGTAGTAGTAGTAGTAATAGTAGTAGTAGTAGTAATAGTAGTAGTAGTGGTAGTAGTAGTAGTAGTAGTAGTAGTAGTAGTAGTAGTAGTAGTAGTAGTAGTAATAGTAGTAGTAGTAGTAATAGTAGTAGTAGTGGTAGTAGTAGTAGTAGTCGTGTTGCTGTGATAATGAGCATCATTGTTTTGAGGATAACTCTGGTTTAATGCTTCAGAAATGGCGAAACTGCCTCTTTTATGTTTAATAATGTTCGAAATGGCGATTAAGGCTCTTGTGTGTCCCTGCAATGAGTGAAACGTTCCTATAGTAAAAGGTCACATTAGTTGAAGCTGTGTCCAGCTGCCTAACATGAGAATTATGCTTCACCAGAGTAGATGTGACTCATGTATGATATCAACAATTCCCTTAGAATTCTCTTACAGTATATTCGGTCACTTTTTTTAAATAATTTTTATGATTTTATAATCATGAATACGATATCAACAACTGAAAATTCGAAATTTAAAGTTGTAATTGAGAACATGAGTGACTCTCTCTCTCTCTCTCCATTATTAACTGACAATTTTCCATTATATAGTTTAAGGTTTTATAATTTTTAATTAGAAAAACACTGAAACTAGAAAAATATACATTATTCTAATAACTAGACGTAAAAATAAGCAAATACGCATATATACATTAGAAGCTAAAATTAACTAGAATTATTTCCGTATTGCACAATCCCAGTCTTTTGTGCCTCAATGCACGTGACTGCAATAGCGCGCAGTGCAGTTAAAGTTGATAATGTAGTTAAATATTATCGTTACAGGTCTGAAGGAATCAAAAGCGACATTCATAAGTCATTATATGGAAGCTAATATCTAAATTTCTTCATTACAACTGTAAAGTAGAATATATACGGTCCAAATCTAACTAGAACCTTTCAAAGAGACAAATATCTCAATATTTACAATCACATTAAGCATGAAGCCGCTTAGATATTGAATTATAATGTTATGAGCATAAAAAGTTTCAAGCCAGTCATATGCGACATTATTTCAACTTTTCCACTTACGTCCAAAAAAACGAACATGGATCTACACGGGATAAAATCAGTCAAAAGTTTTCTCTAAACAAGACTGACCAGCTTTTAAGAAAGAAAGTTATATGTAAACTTAGTGTACATAACATACAAATATTTAAGAATGATCTTGAGAGCAGAAAGATGTTATAAACACATAATTGGACATTAAACTGATTTAACGTAGGATAACCAAATAAAGTCACTCACTATGAATTATTACTAATAAGAAGAGACATTCTCCAATTATTTCATAAAAACAGTTTGATTGTCACAACTGGCACATGGCAACTTACACAACTTAACATCAAGAAATTGTTTCCTCATGAAGAAAACGTGACCATAAGATGCCATAAAGCTGACCATAAGATGCCATAAAACTGACCATAAGATGACATAAAGCTGACCATAAGATGCCGTAAAGCTGACCATAAGATGCCTTAAAGCTGACCATAAGATGCCATAAAACTGACCATAATCTGTCATAAAGCTGACCATAAGATGCCATAAAGCTGACCATAAGATGCTGTAAAGCTGACAATAAGATGCCATAAAGCTGACCATAAGATGCCATAAAGCTGACCATAAGATGCCATAAAGCTGACCATAAGATGCCATAAAGCTGACCATAAGATGCCAGTAAGCTGACCATAAGATGCCATAAAGCTGACTATAAGATGCCATAAAGCTGACCATAAGATGCCATAAAGCTGACCATAAGATGACATAATGCTGACCATAAGGTGCCATAAAGCTGAATATAACATGCCATAAAGCTGACCATAAGATGCCATAAAGCTGACCATAAGATGCCATAAAGCTAACCATAAGATGCCATAAAGCTGACCATAAGATGCCATAGAGCTGACCATAAGATGCCATAAAGCTGACCATAAGATGCCATAAAGCTGACCATAAGATGCCATAATGCTGACCATATGATGTCAAAAAGCTGACCATAAGATGCTGAAAGTTGACTATAAGATGCCATAAAGCTGACCACAGGATGCCATAAAGCTGACCATAGGATGTCATACAGCTGACCATAAGATGCCATAAAGCTGACCATAAGATGCCATACAGCTGACCAAAAGATGCCATAATGCTGACCATAAGATGCCAAAAAGCTGACCATAAGATGCCTAAAGTTGACTATAAGATGCCATAAAGCTGACCATAGGATGCCATAAAGCTGACCATAGGATGTCATAAAGCTGACCATAAGATGCCGTAAAGCTGAACATAAGATGCCATAAAGCTGACCATAAGGTGCCGTAAAGCTGAACATAAGATGCCATAAAGCTGACCAAAGATGCATAGCTGACCATAAGATGCCATCATAAAGCTAGTTACCATAAGATGCCATAAAGCTGACCATAAGATGCCTTAAAGCTGACCATAAGATGTCATAAAGCTGACTATAAGATGCCATTAAGCTGACCATAGGATGCCAAAAAGCTGAACATACGATGCCAGTAAGCTGACCATAAGATGCCATAAAGTTGACCATAAGATGCCATAAAGCTGACTATAAGATGCCTAAAGCTGACCATAAGATGCCAAGCTGACCATAGGATGCAAGCTGACATAAGATGCCATAAAGCTGACATAAGATGCCATAAAGTGACCATAAGATGCCATAAAGCTGACATAAGATGCCATAAAGCTGACATAAGATGCCATAAAGTGACCATAAGATGCCATAAAGCTGACCATAAGATGCCATAAAGCTGACCATAAGATGCCATAAAGCTGACCATAAGATGCCATAAAGCTGACCATAAGATGCCATAAAGCTGACCATAAGATGCCATAAAGCTGACCATAAGATGCCATAAAGCTGACCATAAGATGCCATAAAGCTGACCATAAGATGCCATAAAGCTGACCATAAGATGCCATAAAGCTGACCATAAGATGCCATAAAAGCTGACCATAAGATGCCATAAAGCTGACCATAAGATGCCATAAAGCTGACCATAAGATGCCATAAAACTGACCATAAGATGTCATAAAGCTGATCATAAGATGCCATAAAGCTGACCATAAGATGCCATAATGCTGACCATAAGATGCCATAAAGCTGACCATAAGATGCCTTAAAGCTGACCATAAGATGTCATAAAACTGACCATAAGATGCCATAAAGCTGACCATAAGATGCCATAAAGCTGACCATAAGATGCCATAAATCTGACCATAAGATGCCATAATGCTGACCATAAGATGCCAAAAAGCTGACCATAAGATGCCTAAAGTTGACTATAAGATGCCATAAAGCTGACCATAGGATGCCATAAAGCTGACTATAGGATGTCATAAAGCTGACTATAAGATGCCATAAAGCTGACCATAAGATGCCATAAAGCTACCATAAGATGCCATAATGCTGACCATAAGATGCCAAAAAGCTGATCATAAGATGCCTAAAGTTGACTATAAGATGCCATAAAGCTGACCATAGGATGCCATAAAGCTGACCATAGGATGTCATAAAGCTGACCATAAGATGCCGTAAAGCTGAACATAAGATGCCATAGAGCTGACCATAAGATGCCGTAAAGCTGAACATAAGATGCCATAAAGCTGACCATAAGATGCCATAATGCTGACTATAAGATGCCATAAAGCTGACCATAAGATGCCATAAAACTGACCATAAGATGTTATAAAGTTGACCATAAGATGCCATAAAGCTGAACATAAGATGCCATAATGCTGACCATAAGATGCCATAAAGCTGATTATAATATGCCATAAAGCTGACCATACGATGCCATAAAGCTGACCATAAGATGCCATAAAGCTGATCATAAGATGCCATAAAGCTGACCATAAGATGCCATAATGCTGACCATAAGATGCCATAAAGCTGACCATAAGATGCCTTAAAGCTGACCATAAGATGTCATAAAGCTGACCATAAGATGCCATAAAGCTGACCATAAGATGCCATAAAGCTGACAATAAGATGCCATAATGCTGACCATAAGATGCCAAAAAGCTGACCATAAGATGCCTAAAGTTGACTATAAGATGCCATAAAGCTGACCATAGGATGCCATAAAGCTGACCATAGGATGTCATAAAGCTGACTATAAGAGGCCATAAAGCTGACCATAAGATGCCATAGAGCTGACCATAAGATGCCATAATGCTGACCATAAGATGCCAAAAAGCTGATCATAAGATGCCTAAAGTTGACTATAAGATGCCATAAAGCTGACCATAGGATGCCATAAAGCTGACCATAGGATGTCATAAAGCTGACCATAAGATGCCGTAAAGCTGAACATAAGATGCCATAAAGCTGACCATAAGATGCCGTAAAGCTGAACATAAGATGCCATAAAGCTGACCATAAGATGCCGTAAAGCTGAACATAAGATGCCATAAAGCTGACCATAAGATGCCATAATGCTGACCATAAGATGCCAAAAAGCTGTCCATAAGATGCCAGTAAGCTGACCATAAGATGTCATAAAGCTGACCATAAGATGCCATAAAGCTGACCATAAGATGCCATAAAGCTGACCATGGAGGAACATTGCAAACAATGTGGTAGCAGAGATAACACCAGGAGGCAGCTCAGATGAAAATTCACACATCCATGAACTTTTAAATCTGTGCAACAAATTCACCTTAAACCAGCAAATAGTGGAGCCCACAAGATTATAGAATACGCTGGACCTCATCTTCACCAACAATGATGATCTGATACGAAATGTCATCATATCAAAAACAATATACTCAGATCACAACATAATAGAGGTCCAGACATGAATGCGGGGAGCCCCAGATCAACAAAATGTGATCAGCCGCGAGGGAGCTTTCTCCAAATTCAACTTCAATAACAAAAACATAAGGTGGGACCAAGTCCTAAATGATATAAACTGGGAAGATTGCCTAAGCATCACGGATCCCAACCTATGTCTAGAACAAATTAACTCTGTGGTACTCGAGGTTTGCTCAAGGCAAATTCCCTTAAGGAAAAGGAGGAGAAGATGCAAACTAGAAAGAGAGAGGCGCTCCTTATACAGGCGAAGGCAAAGAATAACGGAGCGGTTACAGGAGGCCAATATCTCTGAAATACGTAGGGAGACACTAGTCAGATAAATAGCAAACATTGAATTAAAACTAAAGGAATCTTACAGGAACCAAGAGACACGGGAAGAACAAAAAGCCATAAATGAAATTGAAAGAAACCCAAAGTATTTCTTTTCCTATGCAAAATCAAAGTCGAGAACAACAACCAGTATTGGGCCCCTACTTAAACGGGATGGTTCCTACACAGATGACAGCAAGGAAATGAGTGAGTTACTTAAGTCCCAGTATGACTCAGTCGAAAACCTTAATGAATTTTTTATGAGAGTGCCACAAAATTTGACAGACGCTTGTCTTTCTGACATCACCACGACGCCAAATGACTTCGAAAAGGCAATAAATGACATGCCCATGCACTCTGCTCCAGGCCCAGACTCATGGAACTCCGTGTTCATCAAGAACTGCAAGAAGCCCCTATCACATGCTTTTAACATCTTATGGAGAGGGAGCATGGACACTGGGATCGTCCCGCAGCTACTAAAAACAACAGATAAAGCAATAGCAAAGAACTACAGACCAATTGCGCTAACGTCCCATATCATAAAAATCTTTGAAAGGGTTCTAAGAAGCAAGATCGTCACCCATCTTGATACCCATCAATTGCACAACCCAGGACAGCATGGGTTTAGAGCAGGCCTCTCCTGTCTGTCCCAACTACTGGACCACTACGACAAGGTCCTGGATGCTCTAGAAGATAAACAGAATGCAGATGTTATATACACAGATTTTGCAAAAGCCTTTGACAAGTGTGACCATGGTGTAATAGCACACAAAATGCGTGATAAAGGAATAACAGGAAAAGTTGGTAGATGGATCTATAATTTCCTAACATGTAGAACACAAAGAGTAGTAGTCAACAGAGTAAAGTCTGAGGCAGCTACTGTGAAAAGCTCTGTTCCACTAGGCACAGTACTTGCTCCCATCCTATTCCTCATCCTCATATCAGATATTGACAGGGATATAAGCCACAGTGCTGTGTCTTCCTTTGCAGATGACACCCGAATCTGTATGACAGTGTCCACCGTTGAAGACACTGCAAGACTCCAAGCAGACATAAACCAAATCTTTAAATGGGCTGCAGAAAACAATATGAAGTTCAATGATGAGAAATTTCAATTACTCAGATACGGAAAACGTGAAGACATTAAAATCTCATCGGAGTACAAAACTAATTCCAACCACACAATAGAGCGAAAAACTAATGGGACTTACGCCTCCCAATGGCAGAGTGAGTTTTATGGTCAGAAATGTATATTATTGTTAAAAATGTGAAGCCGATCAGATGAATCATTCTCCAGTTGTGGCAGGGATTGCAATGATTTCATGTTGTTTTTACTATTTTGCTACATCAAGAAATATTCCAGCATGTAAACGAAACTTAATAGGTACTATCCTGGCCCTAAGATGTATCTGCTATTAAATATTGAAGCCGCTCAAAGCAGGTAAACTGAAACTTATTTGAGGTGATTAATGGGAATAAAAAAATCTCACTATTTTACAACTAAAGTCGTCAAATCTAAACATTTCAATTTCACTGATCTTTTTGGAACCTTTTGTGAACATTTAAATCTCCGCCACTGAGGATTTTGGAAATTATCTGAGTCATTCCAGAATGCTGGGAATGAGTTGAATAACTTTGGTCACAGGGCAGGTGAACATGCTAATTGGTCATAGAATTTGATCCTCGTTATCGTACACAGTTGTTAAAAAATTGAAGCTAATTGGATGGAGGTTCTTGTGCGCAAAATATAATCGAAATGTAGGTGGAATAATAAAAAAATCCGGCAACCTCGTAAAGAATGAGACACTTTTGCAACATCTGGAAATCATTATTGTTGAAACGTTTCACCTGCCAGTGTCTTCTTCAGTCCAATACAGAGAATGCCAGAGGAAGATCAGGAGGACTATGAGGTAATCAGTCACTAAACCTGAAGTTGAAGTGTTTAGTCCATCAATCTTGATGGACTGAACACATCGACTCTAGGCTGAGGGACTGATTACCTCATACTATTCCTCATCTTTCTCTATTATTTTCTGTATTGGTCCGAAGAAGCCACTGGCTGGAGAAATGTATTCTCAAATGTTGCTCAAGTGTTTTATTCTTCAACTTTTTGGTTTTCAAAAATATTTTCATCACAACCTCGTAATGGGGCCTCTCCAGATATATCAAAATAATTCTCAAAATGAAGTTGAGGAACATCAACATCTCATTTTTTTTTGGGGGGAGGGGGTATATTCATTTGTTACAATGAGGATAGTGGATGCTCCACCTTCATCTCTTGAAGAAGATGGTGAGCTCAGAGTTTTCTGTCTAGGTTTTCCCAAGATGGAATAACTATCGTTGTTACTGGATACACTCTCTATTGCCATTGAAAGCCTTATCTTACCTCGTCTTAAAGTTATGTATGAATCTTCAAACTGCCGTTTCACAGAAAAAAAAATACTTCTTAATGCTCCTGTGACTCATCTGAGTTTTCAACTTCCAGCTTTACCCTCATATATCTGTTTCCAATCTCTCAAACAATCTGTCATTATCCACACTTTCAATTCCTTTCAGTATTTTGTATGTTGTTATCACATTGACCCAAGTTTTTCTGTCGTGTAATGTCATTCGGCTCAGTTTCTTTAGTCTCTTCTCATAAGAAATACCTCTTAGTTCCGGAACAAGTCTCGCTACATTCCTTTGGTATTTCTCCAATTTCTTGACATGGTTGACCAAATGTGGGTTCCATAGTGTTACTGTATATTCCACCAGTATGGGCCTGATATACATGGTATATAATGCTGCAAATGACTCTTAGATTTGCCACGCGTGTATTTATTGCAGCAGTTATTTGGCTGAGAGTATAGTTATACCAACGCTCATGTATGGGTGTGTGGCATGGGTTGTGAATGTTGCAATAAGGAGAAGGCTGGAGGCAGTGGAGATGTCATGTTTGAGGGCAATGTGTAGTGTAAATATAATGCAGAAAATCCTTAGTTTGAGATTAGGAGGAGGTGTGGGATTACCAAACCTCTTATCCAGAGGGCTATGGAGGGTTTATTGAGATGATTTGGACATGTAGAGAGGCTGGAACGAAATAGAATGACTTCGAGAGTGTATAAATCTGTAGTGGAGGGAAGGCGGTGTAGGGGTCGGCCTAAGAAAGGTTGGAGGGAGGGGATAAAGGAGGTTTTGTGTGCGAGGGGCTTTTGACTTCCAGCAAGCGTGCGTGAGCGTGTTAGATAAGAGCAAATGGAGACAAATGGTTTTTAGGACTTGACGTGCTGTTGGAGTGTAAGCAAGGTAACATTTATGAAGGAATTCAGGGAAACCGGCAGGCCAGACTTGATTCCTGGAGATGGGAAGTACAGTGTCTGCACTCTGAAGGAGGGATGTTAATGATGCAGATTTATAACTGTAGTGTAAGCACGCCTCTGGCAAGACAATGATGGTGTGAATGATGATGAAAGCTTTTCTTTTTTTCGGGCCATCCTGCCTTGATGGGAAACTGCCGATGTGTTAATAAATAAAATTATTTGGCTGATGTGCCTCAAGTGATATGCTCCGTACAATACTCACCACAAGGTACTTTTCCAGAGTACATGCTCCTAGAACCTGTACTCCGTGTGCGGTCTTCTATGCCCTTCCCTAATCTTCATTACTATTCACTTACTTCTATTAAATTCCAATAGCCACTTGTTAGACCAGACATGCAGCCTTTCCCGATCCATTTGTAGTCTTTCCTGGCCAACTTCTGGTTGTATTCTTTTCACTAGTTTCACATTATCTGCAAACAGGGATACCTCTGACTTCGTCCCTTCTTTCACGTAAACAAACAATAGCAACCCCACTCGTCAGATTCACCCATTTCGATCCCTCTTCAGAGGCAAACACTCTTGATTCATTGTTGCTCTTTTCCTGTTATTCCTACGTATGTGTGTGTGTGTGTACTCACCTAACTGTGCTCACCTAATTGTGGTTGCAGGGGTCGATTCATAGCTCCTGGTGCCGCCTCTTCACTGGTCCATACTAGGTCCTCTCTCCCTGCTCTATGAGTAATATCATACCTCTTCTTAAAACTATGTATGGTATCTGCCTCCACTACCTCACTTTCCAGACTATTCCACTTCCTGAGAACTCTATTACTGAAGAAATACTTCCTAACATCCCTGTGACTCATCTGAGTCTTCAACTTCTAATTGTGACCAGTTGTTTTGTTTCCCATCTCCGGAACATCCTCTCTATGTCCACCTTGTCGATTTCTCTCAGAATTTGATTTGCCGTTATCATGTGCCATCTGTCCCTCGTCTCCTCCAGTGTTGTCAGGTAGAGTTCTCATAACCTCTCCTCTAGTTTCCTGACATGCTTGGCCAGGTGAGGGTTCCAAACTGGAGCTGAATACTCCAGTATGGGCCTGACATACACGGTGGACAAAGTCCAGAACGACTCCTTAGTGAAATGTTTTAGTACAATTCTTAGGTTCGCTAGTCACCCGTATGCTGCAACAGTTATTTGGGTGATGTACTCACCTATTTGTATGGTTGCAGGGGTCGAGTCATAGCTCCTGGTCCCGCCTCTTCACTGATTGCTACTAGGTCCTCTCTCTCCCTGCTCCATGAGCTTTATCAAACCTAGTCTTAAAACTATGTATGGTTTCTGCCTCCACTATGTCGCTTTCTAAGCTATTCCACTTCCTGACAACTCTATGACTGAAGAAATACTTCCTAACATCCCTTTGACTCATAGGAGTCTTCAACTTCCAATTGTGACCCCTTGTTTCTGTGTCCCCTCTCTGGAACATCTTGTCTCTGTCCACCTTATCTATTCCTCGCAGTATTTTATATGTCGTTATCATGTCTCCCCTAACCCTCCTGTCCTCTAGTGTCGTCAGGCCGATTTCCCTTAACCTTTCTTCGTAGGACAATCCCCTTAGCTCTGGGACTAGTCTTGTTGCAAACCTTTGCACTTTCTCTAATTTCTTGACGTGCTTGACCAGGTGTGGGTTCCAAACTGGTGCTGCATACTCCAGTATGGGCCTGACGTATATGGTGTGCCTCAAGAGATGTGCTTGGTGTTATACACACTCCAAGATCCTTTTCCTTGAGTGAGGTTTCAAGTCTTTGGCCCAATAGACTGTACTCTGTCTGAGGTCTACTTTGCCCTTCAACGATCTTCATGCCTTTGTACTTGGTGGGGCTGAACTCCAGAAGCCAGTTGCTGGATCAGGCCTGCAGCCTGTCCAGACCCCTCTGTAGTCTTACCTCATCCTCCTCTGACTGAATTCTCCTCATTAACTTCACATCTATATTATTTCCGTCATGTCATTCACATATACCAGGAACAGCACCGGTCCTAGGACTGACCCCTGTCGAACCCCGCTCATCTGTGTAACTGTATTTGTGTATTCCTGAATAAACTTACTTACAGGCGCCCACTCTGACACCTCATCACGTACCATGACTCGTTGCTGCCAGGATTTTCCGTCTCTGAATCCGTGCTGGTTGTCGTTTATATGCTTATTCCTTTGTAGGTGGTCCACCACTCTTCTGATAATCTTCTCCATGACTCTGCGTACAATACGTGTCAGTGACACTGATCTGTAGTTTAATGCTGTGTCTGACCTTTTTTTTAAAAAGATTGGGACTACTTTTGCTGTCTTCCATACCTCAGGTAGTAGTTTTGTTTCGACTGATCTGTTGAAGATTGTTGTTAGTGGTACACAGAGCGCCCCTGCTTCCTCTCTCATTACCCAAAGAGATATGTTATCTGCCCCATCGCTTTAGAGATATCTAGTTCCTTTAGTAGCCTCTTCAACTCCTCGGTTGTATGCATCGTGTACAGGACTTGTTAGTGTATTCCACCTCACCGTCTTTCTGGCGTCCTTTCTGTCTCCACTGTGAATACTTCATTTTTAGCTCATAACAAACATCAAAGTCGTTTCTTGCAAACTCCCCTCCTTCATTCCTCAGCCTGATTACCTGGTATTTGACTGTTGTTTTCTACCTGGTGTGACTGTACAACAGCTTCGGGTCAGACTTGGCTTTCGCTGCTATGTCATTTTCGTATTGCCGTTGGGCCTTCCTCCTTACCTGTGCATATTCATTTCTTGCTCTTCGACTATTGTCCTTGTTCTCCTGGGTTCTTTGCCTTCTATTCTCAAGCGCACTTGGTATTTGCCTCTCTATACCTTTGGGTGAACCAAGGGCTCGTCCTAGCTTTCTGATTACGTCTGTTACCCTTGGGTACAAACCTCTCCTCCGCTTCTTTGCATATTGTTGTCATATATTCCATCATTTCATTTACTGTTTTCCCTGCCAGTTCTCTGTCCCGCTGGACCTCAGGCAGGAAATTCCTCATGCCTAAGTAGTCCCCTGTCTTGTAGTTTGGCAAGTTCTTCCTGCCCTTCCTGCCTCCCTCTCCACTTGTAACTCTACTATATATTCGAAACTTAGGACCACGTAATCACTAGTTCCAACGGGCCTTTCATATGCAATGTCCTCAATATCTGCACTGCTCAAAGTCGCATCTGAATAGGTTATAACCTGGGATCCATTTTCGTTGTCAAAATGATCCTTTATGTGGGTCTACATGACGAGGTATCAGAGTGGGCGCTTGTGACGAGTGGGGTTCCACTGGGGTCAGTCCTAGGACCAGAGCTGTTTTTGGTATACGTGAATGATATGACGGAAGGGATAGACTCAGAAGTGTCCCTGTTTGCTGATGATGTGAAGTTAATGAGGAAAATTAAATCAGATGAGGATCAGGCAGGACTACAAAGGGACCTGGACAGGCAGCAAGCCTGGTCCAGCAACTGGCTCCTGGAATTTAACCCCACCAAATGCAAAGTCATGAAGATCGGGGAAGGCCAAAGAAGACCGCTGAGTATATGCTAGGTGTCTAAAGATTAAAAACCTCACTCAAGGAAAAGGATCTTGGGGTGAGTGTAATACCGAACACATCTCCTGAGGCGCACATCAACCAGATAACTGCTGCAGCATATGGGCGCCTGGCAGCCCTAAGAATAGTGTTCCGACACCTCAGTAAGAAATCGTTCAAGACTCTCTACACCGTGTATGTCAGGCCCATATTGGAGTGTGCAGCACCAGTTTTGTCAAACAAGTCAATTAGAGAAATTACAAAGATTTGCAGCAAGACTAGTACCAGAGCTAATGGAAATGTCCTACGAAGAAAGGTTAAGGGAAATCGGCCTAACGATACTGGAGGACAGGAGGGTTAGAGGAGACATGATAACGACATAAAAAATTGACAAGGTGGACAAAGACAGGATGTTCCAGAGATGGGATACAGAAACAACGGGTCACAATTGGAAGCTAAAAACTCAGATGAGTCAAAGGGATGTTAGGAAGTATTTCTTCAGTCATAGAGTTGTCAGGAAGTGGAACAGTCTGGAAAGTGACGTAGTGGAGGCAGGATCCATACATAGTTTTAAGACGAAGTTTGATAAAGCTCATGGAGCGGGGAGAGAGAGGACTTAGTAGCGATCAGAGAAGCGGCGGGGCTAGGAGCTATGAATCGACCCCTCCAACCACAATTAGGTGAGTACACACACACACACACACACACACACACACAGAGTGTGTTTTCCTCACAATTTTGATATTTTTATCACTCATGTAATATTAATATTATAAAAGTATCTGTCTGTAACGGCCATTTTGACTGATTAAAATTCCTATAGAGGAAAAATATCTGAAATCTGATGAAACCGACACAGATATTTCGGTACATCTCTGAAAATATGGTGAAGATAGAATTGTTTACTAAAGTTCTCCAAAAATTGGTTTCTCGACCTTTATTGAGCCACTTGGTAGATATGGGTTAAGTGCCTTTCATGTCAGCTTCAAGGCAAGTCCTTACAACAGTCTTCTGGGTTAGGGTCTGTACCAGGTTAGGTTAGGTAAGGTTCGTCAGGAAACAGGACAATTGTTTCCTGAAGCGGGTCTTAGTCAGATGATCACCAGATGGTGTAGCTTTTGGTCATCTGATTGAGGCCTTCCGCTGGCTTACCGGTCCATTCCTTTAAAAATTATGGTCATAGTTATAACCATTTAGTTCCAGATATCGCTCAAGAAAGACCCTTCTATACGCAGGGTCTGCCATATTATTTCTCTCTTCTGAAGTCTAGAATAGAGAGCTATCTTCCTTTCTGGTCTGACCTCTAAGGTTGTTATAGGCCAGTGTCCACCACTTACCGAGTAAGCTTGTAACAATACGTTCCCACATAAACTCTAATTCATTCACAACACTTTCCAACAAGCTCCCTAACTCATAATTCGCTAATTTCTTTATATGAGTTACCCAAGAAGTTGTATCTACAATTTGTCGAGTGCTTATTGGCTATTCTTGTTTCCTATAACACCTTTATTCATTGTGTCAACTTATCAGGTGTCCACTCTGTCATTCTCTGCTGACATAGGTAATACAAGACTAATTTTTCCTCCTCTCACAAGTACTCTTTATTTCACTTCTTCGGAAATGTTAACTGAGTGGCAGGGACGTCCTTGTTAAGTTTTCCCATGCATAAACTGGAACAGACCTACTTATGGTAAGGAGTCTATCTTAGCTACAAATCTGAGTCTACAAAGGCTAACTTGATCTCTACATGAATTCTCTCTTTGATGCCACGTTCATAAAGAAATAGTTCCTGTAATCAGTTAAACAATATTAGTAATCCCAACATGCATACTATGAGATCCTCTATTTTTTGGGGCTTTCCCTAACTAGTTTTAATGTACACGGAAAGATGACTAGCTTCTGGATTAATATTAAGGGATGATTATTTAGCAATCCTGGTTGTTGTTGGCCCGGTCATAACACGTAGCTAAATTACCCTGTGTTCTCCAAAATAACGGCTGCCTATTACTATGGAAGAAACAAGAATAATCTCAGGGCAGGAGCTTGGTGTAGACTGGAGTGTCCACACTCCTGGAATGCCCCCACTTCTGTTTCGTTGGTCGCCAGGCGAATATGTTTCTGACCGCATGTAAGCCGAGTTCAACTCATAGTACCTGAAGAACGCCTATGCGTTCACTAACCAACCTCCTCTCCCTTGCTCAAGGAATGAGTTGCTAGCTAACTCAGTGTCTAATCTCATTGCCTAATGTAATATAATATTAGTTACAACGAAAGCAATGCATCTGAGCAATTTGTTTAAGGCTATTAAATTACACAAAAGGCGTACATATTTAGAAAAATGGTCCAATATATATAATGGGACACTTATATTTTTGTTTAAGCTTGTCCTGGAAAGATTGATATTTAACATATTCTCTTGAGTGACTAAACTAGCATTCTTATAAATATATTAAGGAATAGGTCACAATTTACTATCATATATCACAGTGGGGATGGGGGAAGTGAGGCAGTGGATGTTCCAGGTAAAGGGAGGGTGTATCTGGGGGAAGTGAGGCAGTGGATGTTCCAGGTAAAGGGAGGGTGTATCTGGGGAAAGTAAGGCAGTGGATGTTCCAGGTAAAGGGAGGGTGTATCTGGGGGAAGTGAGGCAGTGGATGTTCCAGGTAAAGGGAGGGTGTATCTGGGGGAAGTGAGGCAGTGGATGTTCCAGGTAAAGGGAGGGTGTATCTGGGGGAAGTGAGGCAGTGGATGTTCCAGGTAAAGGGAGGGTGTATCTGGGGGGAGTAAGGCAGTGGATGTTCCAGGTAAAGGGAGGGTGTATCTGGGGAAAGTGAGGCAGTGGATGTTCCAGGTAAAGGGAGGGTGTATCTGGGGGAAGTGAGACAGTGGATGTTCCAGGTAAAGGGAGGGTGTATCTGGGGGAAGTGAGGCAGTGGATGTTCCAGGTAAAGGGAGGGTGTATCTGGGGGAAGTGAGGCAGTGGATGTTCCAGGTAAAGGGAGGGTGTATCTGGGGGAAGTGAGGTTGATAATGGTGATGGTGCACGTGGTGGGATGGGTGATGTGGTAGTGGTGGAAGGGCTGGTGATGTTGATGGTGGTAGGTGTGATGGATCGTCTTAGATGGGGTGGGGAAGAGTTAATGGTGGTGGTACCTGGTAGTGGAGCTGGTGATGATAATACTGGGGCTGGTAGTGATGCTTATGATGGTGAGGCTGGTGCTCTTAATATTTGTGGTCGTGGACGGCTGGTGGTTGTACAGCTGCATAATATTGACAGAACTGCGAATTACTATACTACTACTACTACTACTACTACTACTACTACTACTACTACTACTACTACTACTACTACTACTACTACTACTACTACTACTACTACTACTACTACTACTACTACT
This sequence comes from Cherax destructor, assembly GCA_009830355.1. NCBI lineage: Eukaryota > Metazoa > Arthropoda > Malacostraca > Decapoda > Parastacidae > Cherax > Cherax destructor. The sequence continues at coordinate 37,593 of WNWK01011931.1, read as the reverse complement.
ACTACTAATAATAATAATAATAATAATAATAATAATAATAATAATAATGATAATAATTGTATTATTAGTATTGTTATTATTATATTATTATTA
>WNWK01011931.1:0-27500 GCA_009830355.1 Cherax destructor | reverse complement strand
AAGAAAGGTGAAGAGAGTGGTGAGAGAGTGCAAAAGAAGAGCGGATGAAAGAATGGGAGAGGCTCTGTCAAGAAATTTTGCTGAAAACAAGAAATTTTTTTGGAGTGAGATAAACAAGGTAAGAAAGCCTAGGGAACGAATGGATTTGTCAGTTAAAAACAGAGTAGGGGAGTTAGTACATGGGGAGATGGAGGTATTGGGTAGATGGCGGGAATATTTTGAGGAACTTTTAAATGTCGATGAAAAAAGGGAGGCGGTAATTTCAAGTACTGGCCAGGGAGGTACAACATCGTTTAAGAGTGAAGAAGAGCAGGATGTGAGTGTGGGGGAGGTGCATGAGGCATTACGTAGAAGGAAAGGGGGTAAAGCAGCTGGAACTGACGGGATCATGACAGAAATGTTAAAAGCAGGGGGAGATATAGTGCTGGGGTGTTTGGTATTTTTGTTTAATAAATGTATGAAAGAGGGGAAGGTACCTAGGGATTGGCAGAGAGCATGTATAGTTCCTTTATATAAAGGGAAGGGGGATAAAAGAGAGTGTAAAAGTTATAGGGGAATAAGTTTACTGAGTATACCAGGTAAAGTGTATGGCAGGGATATTATTGAAAGAATTAGAGGTAAGACAGAGAGTAGGATTGCAGATGAGCAAGGAGGCTTTAGAGTGGGTAAGGGATGTGTAGATCAAGTGTTTACAGTGAAGCATGTATGTGAACTATTTAGATAAAGGTAGAGAAGTTTTCATTGCATTTATGGATTTAGAAAAGGCATATGATAGAGTGGATAGGGAGCAATGTGGCAAATGTTGCAAGTGTATGGAATAGGTAGTAAGTTACTGAAGGCTGTAAAGAGTTTTATGAGGATAGTGAGGCTCAGGTTAGGTGTGTAGGAGAGAGGGAGATTACTCCTGGTAAAAGTAGGTCTTAGACAGGGATGTGTAATGTCACCTTCGTTGTTTAATATATTTATAGATGGGGTTGTAAAAGAAGTAAATGCTAGGGTGTTGGGGAGAGGGGTGGGATTAAATTATGGGGAATTAAATGCAAAATGGGAGTTGACACAGTTCCTTTTTGCTGATGATACTGTGCTTATGGTAGATTCTAAAGAAAATTTGCAAAGGTTAGTGGACGAGTTTGGGAGAGTGTGTAGAGGTAGAAAGTTGAAAGTGAACATAGATAAAATAAGGTGATGAGGGTATCAAACGATTTAAATAAAGAAAAATTGGATATCACATTGGAGAGAGGGAGTATGGAAGAAGTAAATGTTTTCAGATATTTGGGAGTTAACGTGTCAGCGGATGGGTTTATGAAGGATGAGGTTAACCATAGAATTGATGAAGGAAAAAAGGTGAGTGGTGCATTGAGGTATCTGTGGAGACAAAAAACGTTATCCATGGAAGCAAAGAAGGGAATGTACGAAAGTATAGTGGTACCAACACTCTTATATGGGTGTGAAGCATGGGTTGCAAATGCTGCAGCGAGAAGGAGGCTGGAGGCAGTGGAGATGTCCTGTCTAAGGGCAATGTGTGGTGTAAATATTATGCAGAAAATTCGGAATGTGGAAATTAGGAGAAGATGTGGAGTTACTAAAAGTATTTGTCAGAGGGCTGAAGAGGGGGTTGTTGAGGTGGTTTGGTCATTTAGAGAGAAGGGATCAAAGTAGAATGACTTGGAGAGCGTATAAATCTGTAGGGGAAGGAAGTCGGGGTAGGGGTCGTCCTAGAAAAGGTTGGAGGAAGGGGGTAAAGAAGGTTTTGTGGGCGAGGGTCTTGGACTTCCAGCAAGCATGTGTGAGCGTGTTAGATAGGAGTGAATGGAGAAGAATGGTTTTTGGAACATGACGATCTGTTGGAGTGTGAGCAGGGTAACATTTTGTGAAGGGATTCAGGGAAACCAGTTAATTGATTTAATTGGACTTGAGTCCAATATATATAAATATATATATATATATATATATATATATATATATATATATATATATATATATATATATATATATATATATATATATATATATATATATATATATATATATATATATATATATATATATATATATATATATATATATATATATATATATATATATATATATATATATATATATATATATATAGATATAGGTCGGAGACCCATGGAGCATGGGGCAAGTGTGCTCTAAAGTTTCTCAAGGAGCTGGGTGGAAAACTCATCATAAAATCCAAGGACCACAGGGCGACCAGCTTCCTCTTTCAGAGACTCAGTGTTGCGATCCAGAGGGAAATGCCTGCAGTATTCTGGGCACGCGGCCCACTGCCGGGGAGTTGGACGAAGTATTTGACATGTAGCTCTGAGTTGTTATCTATGTTGTTTTACTCCCCATTGTATTTTGTCTTGAAATAAAGTTTGTATAAATATATATATATATATATATATATATATATATATATATATATATATATATATATATATATATATATATATATATATATATATAGTGAACGTTTGATGCTCCTGAACTGAGAGGCACATCATGTGAACGTTTGATGCTCGTGAACTGAGAGGCAAATCATGTGAACGTTTGATGCTCCTGAACTGAGAGGCACATCATGTGAAAGTTTGATGCTCATGAACTGAGAGGCACATCATGTGAACGTTTGATGCTCCTGAACTGAGAGGCACATCATGTGAACGTTTGATGCTCCTGAACTGAGAGGCACATCATGTGAACGTTTGATGCTCTTGAACTGAGAGGCACATCATGTGAACGTTTGATGCTCCTGAACTGAGAGGCACATTATGTGAACGTTTGATGCTCCTGAACTGAGAGGCACATTATGCGAACGTTTGATGCTCCTGAACTGAGAGGCACATCATGTGAACGTTTGATGCTCCTGAACTGAGATGTACATCATATGAACGTTTGATGCTCCTGAACTGAGAGGCACATCATGTGAACGTTTGATGCTTCTGAACTGAGAGGCACATCATGTGAACGTTTGATGCTCCTGAACTGAGAGGCACATGTGAAGGTTTGATGCTCCTGAGCTGAGAAGCACATCATGTGAACGTTTGATGCTCCTAAACTGAGAGGCACATAATGTGAACGTTTGATGCTCATGAACTGAGAGGCACATCATGTGAACGTTTGAAGCTCCTGAACTGAGAGGCACATCATGTGAACGTTTGAAGCTCCTGAACTGAGAGGCACATCATGTGAACGTTTGAAACTCCTGAACTGAGAGGCACATCATGTGAAAGTTTGAAGCTCCTGAACTGAGAGGCACATCTTGTGAACGTTTGATGCTCCTGAACTGAGAGGTACATCATGTGAACGTTTGAAGCTCCTGAACTGAGAAGCACATCATGTGAACGTTTGAAGCTCCTGAACTGAGAAGCACATCATGTGAACGTTTGAAGCTCCTGAACTGAGAGGCACATCATGTGAACGTTTGATGCTCCTGAACTGAGAGGCACATCATGTGAACGTTTGAAGCTCCTGAACTGAGAAGCACATCATGTGAACGTTTGAAGCTCCTGAACTGAGAGGCACATCATGTGAACGTTTGAAGCTCCTGAACTGAGAGGCACATCATGTGAACGTTTGATGCTCCTGAACTGAGAGGCACATCATGTGAACGTTTGATGCTCCTGAACTGAGAGGCACATCATGTGAACGTTTGATGCTCCTGAACTGAGCTATTTCTGGATGCTGATAATGAGTTAAACAGATTTGAATTTAGGCCACGAAAAAATGCCAGTTGCTCCAAGAATCTGGTCCTTGTTAACGTACACAAGAGTCAAACTTTGAAGCCGATTCGTTGAGTCGTTCTCGAGTTATGACCAAATAAAACTGAAACGTTGGAGGAAGAAAAAGAAAAAAAGAAACAATTATTAAGGTAATCTGTTGATGTACCCCTTTTGTGATACTTATCACTTAGAAAAAAATATTTTGCGGAAGACGTTGAGGCAGACTCCATACACAGTTTCAAGAGTAGGTATTGCAGGGCCAAGGAGGACAAGAACTATTATAAGTCGGCCAATTATTAAGTTCAAGAAGTTAGGCCAGATGATGAGTCTCAAACGCAACTTGCTGAGTACACAAACATTCACACATAAAAAACATTCAACTTTGCATATAATTGAGAGGTTGGGAAGGAAAGTGCCGAGTTGGATTATAGACATGACAGAGAAACATGACAGCTCAAGGAATTAATTGATATGATTAATGGCAACAATAAGTAGTCGAGATGAGGCAAGATTTTTGATCCAACTGTGTGATGACTCTGGTGGTGATGATAGTGGTGGTGGTAGTGGTGATATTGGTGGTAGTGGTGATGGTGATAGTGGTGGTGGTGATAGTGGTGGTTGTGGTGATATCGGTGGTAGTGGTGATTGTGGTGATATCGGTGGTAGTGGTGATAGTGGTGATATTGGTGGTGGTGATAGTGGTGATATTGGTGGTGGTAATAGTGGTGATATTGGTGGTGGTGATAGTGGTGATATTGGTGGTGGTGATAGTGGTGATACTGGTGGTGGTGATAGTGGTAGTGGCAATGATGATAGTAGTTGTGATAGCGGTAGTAGTGGTGGTGGTGGTAGTAGTGGTACTGGTACTGGTGGTAGTAGTAGTGGTGGTGGTAGTGGTAGTTATAGTGGTAGTTATGGTGGTAGTAGTAGCGGTGGTGGTAGTGGTCATAGTAATGGTAGTGACGGTTGTAGTGGTAGTGGGGGTAGCAGTAGTGGTAATGGTGAGGGTGGTAGTGGTGTTGGTGGTAGTGATGGTGGTAGTGGCAGTAGCGATGCTGGTGGTAGTCATGGTTGTGATTGTAGTGATGGAAGTGGTTGCATAGGTCGTCGTTCTAGTGGTGGAAATGGTGGTAGTAGTGGTGGGTGTGGTAATGGTTTTAGTGGATATTGTGCCTGTAGTGGTGGGTGTGGTGATGGTTGTAGTGGATATTGTGCCTGTAGTGGTGGGAATGGTTGTAGTGGTGGAGGATGCAGTGGTTGTTGTGGTAGTAATAGTGTTGATAGTAACGTTAGTAATGGTGGTAGTAGTAGTAGTGATGGTAGTAGGGGTAGTAGCGATGGAAGTCGTGGTATTAGTGGTAGTGGTTGTGGTGTTGGTTGTAATGGTAGTAGTTTTAGTGGTGGTGGTAGCAGTGGTAGTGGTGGTGGTACTGTTGGTAGCTGTTGTAGTAGTGGTTGTAGTGATGGAAGTGGTTGTGGTTGTAGTGGTGTTTGGGGGGTTAGCTATATTGGTGGTAGTGGTTGCAGTGATGGAGGTAGTGGTAGTATTATTATTATAATCAAATAGAAGCGCTAAACCACAGGGGTCATACAGCGCTGCAGGTTATTGCAGGATGCAGGGAGAGTGGGTTGTAAGAGGGAGATGGATGATTAGTAGGGTATGGAGTGCAGCAGGACAGTGGATAGTGCAGGGATAGAGGGTAGCAAGAGATCGAGGTAGAAGGGACTGAGGGAGGTGCTAAAAATATAATCTTCAGACTTTGTGTAGTAAGTCAGTTTCTGTCAAAAAGTCAACGAGAGAGTCAGGATTAAAGGAGGGTCCATCAGCAAGAAGGGAAGGTAAAGAAAGGGCCGCAGAGCGAAGACGCCGTTGAAGGTAAATTCTGTGTGCTCGTTGATAAAGTGGACAGTCCAACAGAATATGTCGAACAGACACTGGAACCTGACAATGCTCACAGAGAGGGGCAGGGAGCCTCTCCATGAGATACCCGTGCGTAAGACGAGTGTGGCCGATGCGAAGAAGGAAGAGTGTAGTCTCCCAACCCCGACATTGGTGACAAGAAGAAGACCAGAAACCTATACTCGGTTTAATAGAATGAAGTTTGTTATTTAGCAGATCAGACCAGCGTTGTTGCCAACGGGTGCGAAGGTGTGTAGCAATGACCGCAAAATAGTCAGTAAAAGGAACACCTCTATATGAAACTGGAAGTTCATGTACTGCTGACCGCGCAGCAATGTCTGCCTGTTCATTGCCCTGTACGTCAACATGACCAGGGACCCAACAAAAGACAATATCTTTATGCTTGCTAAAGATACGGCGTAACCAAAGTTGGATACGAAGAACTAGGGGGTGAGGTGTATCAATTTTACGGATAGCCTGTAAAGCACTAAGGGAGTCTGAAACGACCACAAATGGTGATACAGGCATAGATGCAATACGGATAAGTGCCACAAGAATGGCATACAATTCAGCCGTAAATATGCTAGCTGAGGGTAATAGATGCCCTCGCACGACGCTGTCCGGAAACACTGCTGCGAATCCGACGCCGTCAGACGACTTTGAACAATCAGTGTATACTGCGATGTCATGGGAATGAGAGCGGAAGTGGTCTAGAAAAAAAGAGCGAGAAGCCGCCGTAGGTAGGCGGGCTTTTGCGCAAGGTAGAGGAATAGAACAGACACGGACAGTAGGAACTTCCCAAGGGGGTAGGGGAAAGGGAGATGTCACATGAACATATAGAGGTGGTAACTGAAGGGAAGAAAAGAGTGAATGTAGACGAAGAGAAAAGGGACGAAGTAAGCAGGAGCGACGAACAAATAAAGAACGTCTACTAACATCTGTAACAATCCTATACATGGAAAGATTGCATAGGTCATGAGAACGAACATAATAGCGAATGCAATGTGCATCACGACGATCGTACAAGGATGGAATGTTGGCTTCTACATAGAGGCTCTCAACCGGGTAAGAACGAAATGCACCAAGGCATAAGCGTAATTCCTGGCGATGGATGGGATTAAGGATGGAAAGAGTAGCAGGGGAGGCCGCCGAATATATCTGGTCACTATAATCGAGTTTTGATAAAATTAGGGCTGAATGTAGACGAAGGAGAGTTCTACGATCAGCCCCCCATGAAAGATGTGCGAGGGTTTTAAGGAGGTTCAGCCGTCTGTGACAAGTTGCCTTAAGAGAGGTAATATGAGGTTTCCAGGACAATCGACGGTCAAACAGGAGGCCGAGAAACCTGACTGTATCACGTTCTGGAATACGTGAGCTGTATAGGTAAAATGGATGATCAAAGACCACTGAACGTCTAGTAAACGTAATTTGATGAGTTTTGCCACTAGAAAATTTAAACCCGTGAGTGGTGGCCCAATCAGATACCCGGTTGATGGCATGCTGGAAGAAAACTGTAATGAGGTGACAGTCAGCACCTGCACAAGCTATAGAAAAGTCATCCACATAGAGCGATGACCAAATATTGGATGGGAGAACAGATGCCAGATTATTTATAGCAAGCAGAAATAGTGTTGTGCTCAAACACAACCCTGGGGGACACCTTCAGCTGATTACTAACCCGGACACGGAAATGTCTGTCAGTTAAGAAGGCCTTAAGGAAGAATGATAGGCTGCCTCGAAGGCCTAAGGAGTGGGCCTGGGCCAAGATATTAAATTTCCAAGTTGTGGCATAAGCCTTCTCAAGGTCGAAAAAGATGGCGATAACCGAGTGGTTATTAGCAAAGGCATTATGAATATACGTATCCAAGCGCAGTAAGGGGTCAATGGCAAAAGGGCCCCTACGAAAGCCATATTGACTACGGGAGAGACTATTGTGCGTCTCCAAATACCACATCAAACGTCTATTAACTAGACGTTCCATTACATCGATTTAGATAATGAAAAATTGGATATCACATTGGAGAGAGGGAGTATGGAAGAAGTGAATGTTTTCAGATATTTGGGAGTTGACTTGTCAGGGGATGGGTTTATGAAGAATGAGATTAACCATAGGATTGATTAAGGAAAAAAAGGTGAGTGGTGCATTGAGGTATCTGTGGAGACAAAAAACGTTATCCATGGAGGCAAAGAAGGGAATGTATGAAAGTATAGTGGTACCAACACTCTTATATGGGTGCGAAGTTTGGGTTGTAAACGCTGCAGTGAGGAGGCAGCTGGAGGCAGTGGAGATGTCCTGTGTAAGGGCAATGTGTGGTGCAAATATTATGCAGAGAATTCGGAGTGTAGAAATTAGGAGGTGTGGAGTTACTAAAAGTATTTGTCACAGGGCTGAAAAAGGGTTGTTGAGGTGGTTTGGTCATTTAGAGAGAATGGATCAAAGTAGAATGACTTGGAGAGCATATAAATCTGTAAGGGAAGGAAGGCAGGGTAGGGGTCGTCCTTGAAAAGGTTGGAGAGAAGGGGTAAAGGAAGTTTTGTGTGCAAGGAGCTTGGACTTCAGCTTGGACGTGAGCTTGTTAGATAGGAGTGAATGGAGACGAATGGCTTTTGGGACCTGACTAGCTGTTAGAGTGTGAGCTGGGTAATATTTAGTGAAGGGATTCAGGGAAATCGATTAGCCGGACTTGAGTACTGGAAATGGGAAGTACAATGCCTGCACTTTAAAGGAGGGGTTCGGGATATTGGCAGTTTGGAGGGACATCTAAACTGTGGTATCTGAGCGCCTCTGCAAAGAGAGTGAGGTGAAAGTGTTGAATGATGATGAAAGTATTTTCTTTTTTGGGATTTTCTTTCTTTTTGGGTCACCCTGCCTCGATGGGAGACGGCCGACTTGTTGGAAATATATATAACCATGAATGAGTGGTACTGAATCAATAACAACACTGCGACTAGCTGATGATTCAAACCCATGTCGTTTTAGCCCGCCCCATGGTGAGCGAAAGTCACACATGATGCACTAACCCACAGGACCATGCAATCCTACAAGAACCAAGCACCCAGCAGAGCTAGGTATTTACAGTGGTGTGGGTACCTCTGAGCTAATTTCAGTCTACTCCCATTTCGTGTGCTAGCCTCCACGGAATATATATATATATATATATATATATATATATATATATATATATATATATATATATATATATATATATATATATATATATATATATATATATATATATATATATATATATATTGATAAGGAAAAGGGTGAGTGGAGCACTTCGGAGTTTGTGGAGACAAAGAACTTTGTCCATGGAAGTAAAGAGGGGAATGTATGAGAGTATAGTTATACCAACACTCTTATATGGGTGTGAAGCATGGGTGATGAATGTTGCAACGAGGAGAAGGTTGGAGGCAGTGGAGATGTCATGTCTGAGGTCAATGTGTGGTGTGAATATAATGCAGAGAATTCGGAGTTTGGAAATTAGGAGGAGGTGCGGGATTACCAAAACTATTATCCAGAGAGCTGAGGAGGGGTTGTTGAGGGGGTTCGGACATGTAGAAATGTTGGAACAAAATAGAATGACTTCGAGAGTTTATAAATCTGTAGTGGAGGGAAGTCGGGGTAGGGGTCGGCCTTGGAAAGGTTGGAGGGAGGGGGTAATGGAGGTTTTGTGTGCGAGGGGCTTGGACTTCCAGCAAGCATGTGTGAGTGTATTTGATAGGAGTGAATGGAGACAAATGGTTTTAATACTTGATGTGCTGTTGGAGTGTGAGCAAAGTAACATTTATGAAGGGATTCGGGGAAACCGGCAGGCCGGACTTGAGTCCTGGAGATGGGAAGTACAGTGTCTGCACTCTGAAAGAGGGGTGTTAATGTTGCAGTTTTATAACTGTAGTGTAAAGCACCCCTCTGGCAAGACAGTGATGGAGTGAATGATGATGAAAGTTTTTCTTTTTTGGGCTGATGTGTTAAATAAAAAAAATAATATATATTAATTTAACACATTTGAGTCCACAGAACTTTACCACGGAACCAGACCTCTGATGCAGAGTTAGCAGGTTCGAGTCCTGGTGTAGACGTAGAGACAATGTTTGTAAATAATTTCGCCTGTTTGCGAATTGTTAAATATATATATAAATATATATATATATATATATATATATATATATATATATATATATATATATATATGTCGTGCCGATTAGGTAAAACTGGTCAATTAGCAAGAACTCATCTAAAATTAAGTCCTTTCTTAAATTTTCTCTTATACGTTTAAAGATATATTTTTTTCATTTATGTTGATGTAAGAATTTATAATTTTGTACCAAGAGAAACTTTGAAAACCTACCTAACCTTATTAGAACAAGCGCAATTTAATTTAGCCTAACCGAACTAAATATATTTTAGATACGTTAACATTAATTTAATAATAAACAAACACAATGAAATATATTTTTTTTCGTTATTTTCAGAATGATTTTGGCGAAATTATTGCATACACAAATTTTCACTTGTCGTATATGGCAAGGTGAGCGTTGCCATTTAAGCCAAAATCGCAAGTTTTACCTAATCGGCACGACATATATATATATATATATATATATATATATATATATATATATATATATATATATATATATATATATATATATATAAAAGGTCCACCTCTGGAGAAAATTTCTCCAGAAAGGGGGTATCAGCCCCCTCAACCCTCTCCGAAAGGGCAAATGGCGTCGCTTCCGCATGACCAATAATTGGAAGCAGATCCAGTATCGGCCTGTGTCATAGTCACTCCACTCTCCTTGCAAGAGACCAGTGTTGCAACAATAATGTGGGTTAATGAGAGCAATTTCTCTCTTACCGTAACAGCAGAAAAGTACAGAAAACCCTGCATTACTTAATAAGTGATGCAGGGTGTTCCCTTTGGTTTTGGGGCTATACATGTTTGATTATGGGTAAAAGGAATGCCTGGTTTTCATTCAAGCAGATTGTCCACAACTTCCTGGGAAACAGGCGCTCCCCCGAATATGGAAAAATGATCCAAGACCTGATTTCAAGTTTCCAATAACTTGGGTCTAGAATGAGTGTGAAGATGCACTTTTTGCACTTACATCTTGACTATTTTCCCAATTTTTGTGGGAACTACAGTGAGGAACAAGGAGAGTGGTTCCATTAGGATATTTGCACCATGAAAACTCGATACCAGTTTAATAGAATGTCAGCATGAAGGCAGATTATTGTTGGTCATTGAAACGTAATGGTCTCGATGCACAGCACAAACGGAAATCAAAGTGACCCTCTTTCCTTTGATTTAATATGTAGGCTAACCATTAGGAACATATTTTTTTCAATAAATTCATTTGATTTGATTCATGTTGATTTGGAATTCATATGTTCTTAAAACTAACAGCATGTGTTTTTCCATGATTACTTGCCTAATTTTAATAAAGTAACAATTTTTTAAAAATTCCACATTTTTTATTATTATTAATTTGTATTTTATTCAAAATCTTTAAGTGATAGAGCAAAATAGTTTAGATATTTACAATCAGCAGCCCTAGATTATATAAGATCGCAACCATGAATAAAAATAAAAATTAAAAACATTCCTAATGCAGACCAGTGTAATCTTTGATTTATTGTACTTCTGCGTTAATGTATGTATACATACTGCTCATGTGTATATATGTATATATGTCGTATAATATATATATATATATATATATATATATATATATATATATATATATATATATATATATATATATATATATATATATATATATATATAGGCAGGGTGGCCCGAAAAATAAAAACTTTCATCATCATTCACTCCATCACTGTCTTGCCAGAGGGGTGCTTTACACTACAGTTATAAAACTGCAACATTACCACCCCTCTTTCAGAGTGCAGACACTGTACTTCCCATCTCCAGGACTCAAGTCCGGCCTGCCGGTTTCCCCGAATCCCTTCATAAATGTTACCTTGCTCACACTCCAACAGCACATCAAGTATTAAAACCATTTGTCTCCATTCACTCCTATCAAATACGCTCAAACATGCTTGCTAGAAGTCCAAGCCCCTCGCACACAAAACCTTCTTTACCCCCTCCCTCCAACCTTTCCTAGGCCGACCCCTACCCCGACTTCCCTCCACTACAGATTTATACACTCTCGAAGTCATTCTATTTTGTTCCAACATTTCTACATGTCCGAACCACCTCAACAACCCCTCCTCAGCTCTCTGGATAATAGTTTTGGTAATCCTGCACCTCCTCCTAATTTCCAAACTCCGAATTGTCTGCACTATATTCACACCACACATTGACCTCAGACATGACATCTCTACTGCCTCCAGCCTTCTCCTCGTTGCAACATTCATCACCCATGCTTCACACCCATATAAGAGTGTTCGTATAACTATACTCTCATACATTCCCCTCTTTACTTCCATGGACAAAGTTCTTTGTCTCCACAGACTCCGAAGTGCTCCACTCACCCTTTTACCCTTATCAATATATATATATATATATATATATATATATATATATATATATATATATATATATATATATATATATATATATATATATATATATATATATATATATATAGGATGGGGTCCACCTCTGGTGTCAATTGTGGGACCCATTGCCTCGGAGAAGTGGATAAAAAGACTTCAAGGAAGAATATTTAGATTTCTTTCTGAAGCCATTTGAATATTCCACTTCCCTACCACCCCTATATATATATATATATATATATATATATATATATATATATATATATATATATATATATATATATATATATATATATATATATATATATATATAATTGGGTGCCAGGTGTAAATATTAATAGGAGCCCTTTGATTGAACTTTGTATAGAAAGGGGTTTAGTTATAGGTAATACATATTTTAAGAAAAAGAGGATAAATAAGTATACAAGATATGATGTAGGGCATAATGACAGTAGTTTGTTGGACTATGTATTGGTAGATAAAAGACTGTTGAGTAGACTTCAGGATGTACATGTTTATAGAGGGGCCACAGATATATCAGATCACTTTTTAGTTATAGCTACAGTGGGAGTAAAAGCTAGATGGGATACAAGGAAAATAGAAGCAGTAAGTAAGAGAGAGGTGAAGGTTCATAAACTAAAAAAGGAGGCAGTTAGGGTAAGATATAAACAACTATTGGAGGATAGATGGGCTAGTGAGAGTGTAGGCAATGGGGTCGAAGATGTATGGGGTAGATTTAAAAATGTAGTGTTAGAGTGTTCAGCAGAAGTTTGTGGTTACAGGCGAGTGGGTGCGGGAGTGAAGAAGAGCGATTGGTGGAATGATGATGTAAAGAGAGTAGTAAGGGAGAAAAAGTTAGCATATGAAAGGTTTTTACAAAATAGAAATGATGCAAGGAGGGAAGAGTATATGGAGAGAAAAAGAGAGGTTAAGAGAGTGGTGAAGCAATGTAAAAATAGAGCACATGAGAGAGTGGGTGAGATGTTATCAACAATTTTTGTTGAAAATAAGAAAAAGTTTTGGAGTGAGATTAATAAGTTGAGGAAGCCTAGGGAACAAATGGATTTGACAGTTAAAAATAGGAGAGCAGAGTTATTAAATGGAGAGGTAGAGGTATCGGGAAGATGGAGGGAATATTTTGAGGAGTTGTTAAATGTTGATGAAGATAGGGAAGCTGTGATTTCATGTATAGGGCAAGGAGGAATAACATCTTGTAGGAGTGTGGAAGAGCCAGTTGTGAGTGTGGGGGAAGTTCGTGAGGCAGTGGGTAGAATGAAAGGGGGTAAGGCAGCTGGGATTGATGGGATAAAGATAGAAATGTTAAAAGCAGGTGGGGATATAGTTTTGGAGTGGTTAGTGCTATTATTTAATAAATGTATGGAAGAGGGTAAGGTACCTAGGGATTGGCAGAGAGTGTGTATTGTTATTTTGTATAAAGGCAAAGGGGACAAAAGAGAGTGCAAAAATTATAGGGGACTAAGTCTGTTGAGTGTACCTGGTAAAGTGTATGGTAGAGTTATTATTGAAAGAATTAAGAGTAAGACAGAAAGCAGGATAGCAGATGAACAAGGGGGCTTTAGGAAAGGTAGGGGGTGTGTAGACCAAGTGTTTACAGTGAAACATATAGGTGAACAGTATTTGGATAAGGGTAAAGAGGTTTTTGTGGCATTTATGGATTTGGAAAAGGCGTATGATAGGGTGGATAGGGGGGCAATGTGGCAGATGTTGCAGGTGTATGGAATAGGAGGTAGGTTACTGAAAGCAGTGAAGAGTTTTTATGAGGATAGTGAGGCTCAAGTTAGAGTGTGTAGGAGGGAAGGGGACTATTTCCAAGTAAAAGTGGGCCTTAGATAAGGATGTGTGATGTCACCGTGGTTGTTCAATATATTTATATATGGGGTTGTAAGAGAAGTGAATGTGAGGGTCTTGGCAAGAGGTGTTGGGTTAAAAGATAAAGAATCAAATACAAAGTGAGAGTTGTCACAGTTGCTTTTTGCTGATGACACTGTGGTTTTGGGAGATTCTGAAGATAAGTTGCAGAGATTGGTGGATAAATTTGGTAGGGTGTGTAAAAGAAGAAAATTGAAAGTGAATTTTGGAAAGAGTAAGGTGATGAGGATAACAAAAAGATTAGGTGACGAAAGATTGGATATCAGATTGGAGGGAGAGAGTATGGAGGAGGTGAATGTATTCAGATATTTGGGAGTGGATGTGTCAGCAGATGGGTCTATGAAGGATGAGGTGAATCATAGAATTGATGAGGGAAAAAGGGTGAGTTTAGCACTTCGGAGTCTGTGGAGACAAAGAACTTTGTCCATGGAAGTAAAGAAGGGAATGTATGAGAGTATAGTTATACCAACACTCTTATATGGGTGTGAAGCATGGGTGATTAATGTTGCAACGAGGAGAAGGCTGGAGGCAGTGGAAATGTCATGTCTGAGGTCAATGTGTGGTGTGAATATAATGAAGAGAATTCGGAGTTTGGAAATTAGGAGGAGGTGCGGGATTACCAGAACTATTATCCAGAGAGCTGAGGAGGGGTTGTTGAGGTGGTTCGGACATGTAGAGAGAATGGAACGATACAGAATAACTTCGAGAGTGTATAAATCTGTAGTGGAGGGGAAAGGGGGGTAGGGGTCGGCCTAGGAAAGGTTGGAGGGAGGGGTAAAGGAAGTTTTGTGTGCGAGGGGCTTGGACTTCCAACAAGCATGTGTGAGCGTATTTGATAGGAGTGAATGGAGACAAATGGTTTTTAATACTTGACGTTCTGTTGGAGTGTGAGCAAGGTAACATTTATGAATGGATTCAGGGAAACCGGCAGGCCGGACTTGAGTCCTGGAGATGGGAAGTACAGTGTCTGCACTCTGAAAGAGGGGTGTTAATGTTGCAGTTTTATAACTGTAGTGTAAAGCACCCTCTGGCAAGACAGTGATGGAGTGAATGATGATGAAAGTTTTTCTTTTCGGGCCACCCTGCCTTGGTGGGAATCGGCCGATGTGTTAATAAAATATAGATATATATATATATATATATATATATATATATATATATATATATATATATATATATATATATATATATATATATATATATATTTATTTATATATATATATAAACAGAGTAGGGGAGTTAGTAGATGGGGAGCTGGAGGTATTGGGTAGATGGTGGGAATATCATGACTGGGACTTTAACTGCTGTAACCTTCCAGTACTGGGACTTGAACTGCTGTAACCTTCCAGTACTGGGACGTGAAATGCTGTAACCTTCCAGTACTGGGACTTGAACTGCAGTCCTGTAACATTAAGTTGTTTGACAGAGACATGATCTAATTTTCACGGGGGGTAATTTAGTTGTACATGAGATACATAATACCTGCATTATACCTGACAATGAAACATTCTTAATTACAGTGGGTTTGAGAAGAATCAGTCTACCATAGGCCAGTACGCCTACTTCAGAGCTCATATTTTCTTATGTAAATCTTATTTTGAGCAACATTAATCGCCATTTGGCCTATTAATCAGAGCCTCACAGGTATGTACACTAGATCCCTGATTTCTCAGAAATTCATGATGCATCAAGCAATGTTCACTCTAAACAATCGATCATCCGCAGATGGATTATCCGCGGATGTTGCAGTTAATAATATTTTCTTGTTTGGCTACACGGCATCGATTTGTCATGATGGTTCGGTAATTATTGGCCAAGTTCTGACACTTAACGACCACTTGAAAGGTAGTATCTGGGAGGGGATTTTGGTGAAACCCGTTAACCAATTTGCAAGAACACTTGTTCACGAATATCTTACCTTCAGTATATGCTTGTTCTTACTTTGTAATGCTATGGTTGACCTCCTGAATTATCAACAGATATAACTGATGTATTTCTATGAGTACTGATGTTTGTTATGGGTATGTTATAGCACGTTGTTGAAGATTTGCTTTTAGACAAGTGAAAGGAGGTAAAACCCGCCCACATGATCATAGTGAAAAAAGGTGACTTTCTTAGCAACTAGGAGAGTAAAGAGAGAGAGCGTGTATGTCTCGCGATTAGCTGACGGAGGATCGAGCCCCACTACTCCTTACAATGACTGATCAACACATAATGTAATATGCAGACAAAGATGCACATAAACCCCGGTACGGGTGGGGTTTCAATCCCCTTGCTGTGAGTCGTAAAGCTCCAGGGAAATGCGTAAAACCACTCGGCCAGCTGGCTACTTGCCTACGTGGTCACAGTGGTGGCCCATGCTAACATCCCCATGGTGTAAAGAAAATGCCAAGTCGGATGAATCTTATTGTAGCCAGCTGGCCCAGTGGCTTACACACTGGCCTGGAGTTTTACGACTCACTTGCCATGGGTTCAAACCCAACCCGTTTCGTGGTTTGTTTACAATCGGGTTATTACAATTTCACGAGTCAGAAAGATGCACATCTTGTGCATCCAACTTTAAAAAGTTTATCCTTGTAAGACAAGATGAGAAGTTCTTTGATGTAAATACTCCCTCCAAGGAAGTACTTAGAGTCTGATATGCTCTTGATCCAAGGAATAAGTCGTTTTCTTCCTCCTCGAATCAAAAATGATTCCGTCCCATTCCGAAAGAACACGATAATACAATTATTAAAGACCACAATAACTGTGATTCTTGGAACATAACACACAAAGATCAGCTTGTAGTTATTAGCCAAAATTTTCAGTTTAAATAAGTGACGTATTTTGCATTTAATAGAAAAGTAAATTTATTATCAGTAAAATCGTTTATACAAGCATGAATAAATTGTGAATATAATAATAAACAAAATCGTATGCATCGCTTTGATATCTAATATTTTCATTGCGTAAGTGTTTTTGTGGTATACTCTACCCTACGTTAATGTTTGTAACAGAGCTGTGAAACTGCTGACACTTTTGAAATGCGGTTTTTATTACTTAAATTATAGCTTTTTCTTTCAGAAAGTGACTTGGAAAAAAATAATTAAACTAAAATGTTTCCCTGCTAAAACGTTTTTATCCCAGGAAGAAACTGAAGAGATGGTGAAGAAGAGCAGCAGTGACGATGATTGCAGAAACATTACTGAAGAGGAGGAAATGTTTGATAGTGAGAACGGTCTACTGCTGCTCCTGCTGCGATCCTTGTTGGCCCTGCTACCACTCCTGTTGCATCTGCTACTACTGCTGCCTTTGTTACCACTCCTGCTTCCTCTGCTAAAAAAATTCAGCCTCTGCTACTACTCCTTCAGCCTATGCTACCACTCCTTCAGCCTCTGCCACCATTCCTGCTGCCTCTGGCACCATTCCTGCTGCCTCTGGCACTCAAAGTGGTCGTAGAGGAGAGAAACGAACACATAATTATATATATTTCAGTTGCTTCCCGATCCGAGGAAGATATTCTCGAATTCCATGATCCCACTCCCTTGTGCCTCACTGCACGAGATTGGAATTATGCAGAGTGTGGCATAAGTTAATAATGCAGTTAAATATTAGTGTCGAAGATCTGAATGAAATCAGAAGAGGCATTCATAAGTCATCATATGGAAACTAATATCAAATTTCTTCATTACGAGGTGTAAATTAGGACATATAAGGTCAAAGAGACCAATATTCTAAAAATAAACAAACATAATGACCTTGAAAGAGCTGAGAAGATACAGCTTCATCTTATGAGCATAGAAAGCTTGTAGCTTATCCGATGCGACACTCAGAAGTTATTGCATGAAAAAGAGTATTTCAGTTTTTCCAGTTTCTTCTAAAAAAATAGAAATGGAGCAGCACAGATTAAAATCAATTCAGCCGTTTCTTTAAATAAGACTGACTAGTGTTTAAGAAAATAAGTAGCCAGTAAGTTTAATGGAAGCCTAGTGTACATAACAGAAATAATTAAGAATCATCACGAGTGCACACACATGTTACAGATATAAAAGAAAGTTTATTTAACCTAGGACAGCCAAAGAAAGTCAAGCATTGTGACTTATTTCTGATCAGAAAAGACATTCAAAAATTATTTCACATAATAATTTGATTAATAAAACCGGCACAACCTAATATCAAGAGAATGTTTCCCTTGAAGAAACATCAACACCAAAATTTTATAGCTGACAGGAAGATGCATTTTCCAGTTATTTCACAGAATCCAACAAAATTCGTGAAAAGTTCCATGTACATATTTCAAACGATACATCAGCCACTGAAGACTGATTACGTTCACAATTGTTATATTTTATTCAGAGGGAATGAAGGCACTCAGATTCGATTAAGATCCCCTCACCAGGAACAAGGAAAAAATAATACAATTAAGTAAAATATTCCAATACTATTTCGAGGTTAAGACTTGCACATAAATGCCGATCAGAGTAACCTTTCCCCATTAATCACACACAACGTAAAATATGGGAATGACCTATGTGGCAGAGTGTATAAGGCAATCACGCGTGTAAATACTCGTACACACATCAATTATTCCCAAGATACATTACATCAGCGTTGAAATTTTGAAGCCGATCAAATAAAACATTCTTGAGTAATAAACGAAAATATGTGATGAAGCAAACGAAAATGATGCTGAATGTATTCCGAAAATGAGAAAATATTCCCTTGTTAAACTTAAAAATGAGACAATATTCTCTCGTTAAACTTAAAAATGAGACAATATTCTCTCGTTAAACTTAAAAATGAGACAATATTCCCTCGTTAAACTTTAAAATGAGACAATATTCCCTCGTTAAACCTAAAAATGAGACAATATTCCCTCGTTAAACTTAAAAATGAGACAATATGCCCTCGTTAAAATTGGAAATGCTGTAAATCCGTGAATTTTATGTTCTCAGTTTCCTCTTTATATTTACATTCTATTTCAAATTCTCTTCAATTCTGTAAGATTTTTTTTTTTTTTTTTTTTTTGGAGGTAGGGCAGTTAAGCCCAGTTTATTAAAACTGGCAAAATATTTGGCAAATTGGTATCCACACAGCTTGAAATTATTACAAAAATACTTCTTATTGAGATAAAACAACATTTAGAAGCTGATCAGATTGGAAATATTTTCTTTAATAAAATTGGTAAATTGAAATTTCTACAGCACAAAGTGAGTGACAAGGTGTTTTAATGAAGCTTTAAAATGGAAAAAGTTAAAAGCAGATCAGAAATGACATTTTTCAGTAAATAACCTGATTAAAGAGATTCCAACTATTTCAGTAAAGTTTAAAATTAACACTTTTTTCGCACTAAACTTTTGGGTTATCATCCTTATTATAGAATGCATCGCCAGTAATATTTAAAAAAATCAGAAAAAGCATTTTTTAGATACTGAATAAAAATATGAATACTTGTATCACTATTTATTCAGTAAAATTTTGCAAATTGCGACTTATTTCACCTGTGTTCAAGAAACCACACTGTTAGTAAAAATTAGTAGAGAATTAAATAAGACTTTCTGCAGCTATGGCAGAGATTCCAATGATTTTAAGTTTCCTTTTATACTGTTTTACTACATCAAGGAATACACGCAAACGACACTTAACAGGAACATCCTGGTGTTAAGAGATGCATCACCCATTATGTATCGAAGCCGTTCACAAGATGCAACCTGAAATTTGTCTACGTGATTGAATTTGAATAAAAATTTCACACTATTTTACACACAAAATTATCATATCAGCTCCAAGAAGTTTGATTTTCACTCTCCATCGTCGTCATAATTATTTTGGAGCTTTTTTGGAACGTTTTCAGCTGGGCCACTGAGAGTTTTGGAAGTTATCTGAGTCATTCCAGGATCCTGGTAATGGGTTCAACAGCTTTGTTCATAGGGAGCGTGAACATGCTAGTTGTTTCTTGTACACGCGTGGAAAATTTGAAGTCTACTGAACGAGGCGTTCTCGCGTAATGAGCAAATTAAAATCGAAAAGTTGAAGGAAGAAAATAGAAACGAAATCAGATAACCTCTTAAAGGTCCTCTTTCAGCGAATACTTTATAACATGGCTCAGACAACAGTTGATATCTTCCGCAAGCGTGACATTTTTGCGTCAAACTTGTCCTCATGTCCTCTTGTCTGACCTTGGCACAGAATTCATCAATTCATTCAGGAAAAAACTTTGCATTAAGTTCAATATTCATCAAGATTTCGTAGCTCCACTCCACCTTACTAGCAATAAACTTGTTAAATGTCCAAACTATATACTTGACGTATTACTTGCCTCTGTCACCATCCACATGGTAGTGTGTATACTTCTACGCTCGTGCCAGTCATTCTCGATTTTTTTGCGCTAGGTTTCTAATAGTAGTGACCCAAGCGGAGGAGTATGTACGATAACATGTGGAGGGGTGTGACAAAGTATGAGAAAAAAACAGCCAGATCTCTCGATATTAAGATCAGGGAACACAAAAACACTTGTAACTGTGATGACAGTAGAAACACGTGTGTTCAACAGAGGGACGATGTTGGACTCCTCATGAAATTCACTGAGACTAGATTAGTCATTAAGGAAGAAGATTTACGACGGCGAAAGTAACACTATCCATCAAAATTCCGGAAAGTTAAACTATATCTATTCTGGAGACTGCTTCAACATGATGTTGAAAAGTCCTTCTCAAGCCAAATTCATCTATAGCGAACACTTATGCACTGTTGTCTTGGTATCAGATTACTGTTAACCAGAACTCCTAAATCCTTTTCGCAATCAGTAATATTATGATCTACATTATTTAGTTTATATATGGTATGGTTATTTTTCTGTCCAACATGGACGGCGATAGTCTCTCTCCTCTAGCCTCATATATCGTGACTTCACGACACCTGCTTTTGAGCCACCAGCCGTGTATACACTTCAACATCATCAGCAGTTTCTTCTAAGTTACTATAAACCCCTGACATCTGATTTTAATCTCTATCAAGTATCTTGTGTCGTCCTATTTGAAGTAGACAAGCTGTTGATAGAGATGATAGTTCCTTGGAAGCGACCCGTGCTCATCATGGCTCCCAACCAGGCAGCAATTAGTGTCGGAGCAGGAGGTCCGCCTATTGTATCGTGTCTATCAACTTGATCTTGGTACTTACTTATCGTAACATCTTAGGCAACGACCCGACGGATACCTTTGCGAAGTCGGCCTCAGTGATCAAGGGGGGTTTCTTGAATTCCCAGGAAGCCGAGGCCACTGCTCTCATTTGGAAACATCACTACATCAGTGGACATACGTGGTTTGACAATTAGTTGAAACTTAATCGCCCCTATGTATGCTGGGAGGCAGCTGAACAGTCTTGGGCCCCTGACAATTATTGTGTTGACTCTTAGTGAACTCATGGCACTTCCTGCTTTTCATAGAGAAGTTGCATCGCCAGCCGAGTCTTTTGCTTTAGTAGGGAGTGATTTCCGTGTGCAGAATTAGGACTAGTCCCTCTAGGATTTTCCAAGTGCATATTATATTGTATATTTCTCGCCTGCGTTGCATAGAGTACAGGTCAATAGACTTCAGCCATTCCAGTAATTTATGTTATTTTTTGTACTTATACGTGCGGTGAAAGTTGAAAGGAGCCGTTAGTGTACAGAAGTTACTGCCTTCGCAAGAAAATGTAGCGAAATGTTCTAACAAAATGAAAGATGGGTGGTGGGAAAAGTGAGAGAACACTTACAAAATGGATGATTCCTAGATTTCGGAAACGGATGATGTCAGTGGGAACATCTTGCCCTTGAGGGATTCAACGTTAGCAACATACATCCAAAACTTCCATTATCGATTACAAGGACAGGCACATTACTCTGCCTTCCATTAAAAACCCGAAGCATTGTACATACAAAACTAAATAAGTGCTATACACAGAAGGTATATCCTTCCCCCCAAAAAAAGTATTATAAATGCAACAGAAAAAATGTGAACTGCAAAGCAGCCCTATACCTCACAGTTCAAGAAGTTTTGCTTTTATATTTTAATTAAGGGGTTACATCAAAATATACAAATATTGCGCTAAAACTTAGCATATGCACATATCTCCTAGCCAACATGGTTCTTAATTTAATCAAACCAAACACTAAACAGAACAAGTACAAACACTTTTTTTTTCTTTTATATTTATTTAGCCGACAGCCTATTAACTAAAACGTTAAACCTATAAATATATGCAACATTGGTATGTGTCACATCTATATGATCACACACAATGCCTACCTTCATGCATCTCAGGAAAAGCCAACGTCGTCCAAGGCATAGCTCTGCCATTCTTCCCCTTACACCCTCCCCCCTCGCAAGTCCATCGTCAACATTCGTCAGATCTAAACACTCAGACCAAAAGAAAATAACTCAAAAAAAAAATTTGTGTCCTAGGAACCCACACCTGTCCTACCCCTCCTCCATCCATACACGCTCTTACTCTTGTACTCCCATTCATAACAAAAAACATTGAAAAACCTTTCTTTTTACTCTTTCGTACCCCTATGACCAGTCCCCTCTCCGTCGGTCGTCAAGCAAAACCTCTCAAAATGTCCACTGACATATCCCTATATTCCACGGGAAAAGCCTTTTCCCACCGAATCCCATACAGTTCGCGATTCCGACGACACGTCCTATACAGTCGCGCCACCAGAGCTTGTATCCTTACCCGGCCACCCTCCTCCCGCATAGACCAAGACATATATATAAAATCTAAAACTATATACACTAAAGCCCAACCGACATTTTCTGGTACGACTCCAACATCTAAACTGAGGGTTCTCAAAAACGAGACCCCCCTCCTCCAACGCTTCCCACTACCCTCCCTAGCCATACCCGCACATTCTCTAGGTAAGGACAGAAAAAAACTGTATGATATGCTGTGTCCATCAAACCACAATGCGAGCACAAACCATCCGTTACTAATCCCATGCAAAACAATTGTGCTCTCGATGCTAAAATCCCGTGTAAAAAGCGAAACCCAGTTTCCCTCACCCTCGGCGGCACTTTCACCTTCCGCAGCCATTTCCACACTCCTTTCCAGTCATACATCGGAAAATCTACAGTACCACACACGACTTCATCTCCATCTCCGACCCTCTCTAATTTCTTAACCTTCAGCGTCTCTGGATTGCTGACTACCAACAAAACCCTCAACATAGCTTCACTCATCTTCACATCTTTACCTCCCCACCATCTCCTCACCTCTCGCATCACCTGCCCTACCCGAGCTCCACGATTCCCCCCCCCCTAACCACAAATTCCTGTTTGACAAATATTGCCAACAATCTCTTCTGCAACCATATCAACCCCACGCCCCCTTTTCCAACCCGTCTCATCACAATTCCTTTACCCAGCCAGTGCCTACCATAACCCCAAATGAAACGATGGACCCTCTTCTGTAATCTAAGCATGTCCTCTTGTACCAATGGGTACACAGCCCCAACAAACCACAAATGGCTATAAATTAAAGTGTTTACTACCACCGCCCTCTGTAAAAGTGTGACCTCCCCAGGTCTCCAACCTCCCATCCTCGCTAACGCTGCATCAACTACTCTCACCGAATTAGATTTTCGCACCAACTGATCATCACTACAAAAAATCACCCCACATATCTTTAAACTATCTACCTGTACCCACCCATACCTTGACCCCTACGCCCCCCCTCACCCACATTCCAACCTCAAAAAGCCTAGATTTCTTCCTATTTACCCTCATCCCAGTTGCTCTTCCAAAAACCTCAACGACTATATTAACCTTAGCTAAACCCTTTTCACCTCCCACCAGGATCGTGGTATCATCTATGTATCCCACGATCCCAGGGGTCAACCTAGAAACTCCCTGCTCCCTGACTCCCTCCCTAACCAAACTATACAAGGGGTCTTGCAAACACACAAAAAGCAACTGTGATAAAGGACACCCCTGTCTCAGACCCCTACCCAAAACTACCACGGCCCGCAACCTACCGTTTATTTGTACTCGAAATTGTGCGTCCACAAACAAAGTCCGAACCCACCCCACCACCTCAGTCCCAAACCCCTGTCTCCGTAAAATCTCCCATAACATCTCCCGATCGACCCTATCAAAAGCAGTTTCCCAATCCAAACTAATGACGTCCCCGCTCTCTTCCTGACGCCCCTCCATATACTCCCGAATCCGTCTATACCCAACCCCCATGCTTCCTCCAGGAATTCCTAATTGACCCTCGTCCAACAACCCACCCAAGACCCTCTTCATACGATTGCCCAATACTTTTGCAAAAATCTTATAATCTGCGCAAAGTAAGGTTATTACCCTATAATCTCCCAAAGTCTTACCATCCTCGCACTTAGGTACTAAAACCACGACCCCCAACCTCTGCTCTTCTCCCATCTTCCCGTCCACTTTCTTCACATTCAAAACTTCTAACAAAACCTCCCTCAAAATCTCCCAGTGTTGGACATAAAAATCCCCCGGTATACCATCAATCCCAGGTGCTTTCCCCAGATGCAACTCTTGAACTGCTAACAACACCTCCGCCTCCGTGATTCTACCTTCCATCCCCTCCCTCTCGATCCTACTAATACCCTCTCGAATGCCCCCTAAAATCTCCTCTCTCGCCTCCCAATCCCCGCTACCCTTTCCTAACTTCTTACCGAACCAATTCTCAGCATACCCACTCATCCCCTCCGTTGTACACAAAACTTGTCCTTTTACATACCCTCCCAAGTCCTCCTCAACCTCGAGTGAAGATAAAGTTGTTCTGCTGCACCTATCCCTGAACTTACATAAAACGAGTGCAGACGGTTTATCTCCCCACAGGACCCCTTCCACTCCACTCCTAATCTGCACTGCCTGGAAACTCTCATTTTCTAAGTCCCTCAGTTGCCCCCATAAGGAACTCATTTCACCCTGTCTTTTCCATCCACGGTACTCACCACAATCCTTCAGCTGTGCCTCCAGATACCTCTGCATCCCATAACGTAACTGTGCATCCTCTCTACCCTCTCGTACAAAAAAATCCTTAATAGCCTTCTTCGCTCTCTGATTCCACCAACTCACTACATCTGTAACACTCCTCCCTTCTTCCCACATCTTCCCCCACCACTCAGCAAATTTCTCCATGTCCCAACCCTCCCAAAAGCCTAACATTCATTTTCCAATAACTCGGATATACGGTTACGGCTCCCTCCCATCGATCTGAAAAAACGACGTCTAAACAATTCACCTGACACACCTGTACCAGCCGTGACACGTATATTCAATCGAGTCGCGCTGCGTAATCTCTCTGAAAAAAGGTAAAATCCACATCCCATCCTCCTCCTCTGACGATGTCCTCAACTCCAACCGCGCTTAAAACTGCTCTCAGCTTGCGGAAAACACAACCCGCCCCTCGGAGCTCCACATCTTTCTCTCTTATTACACAATTCCAATCGCCAGCCACCACTGATACTAAAGGCAAACCACGTAGAGCATATATCAAGCCCTCCTTGACAAAATCTGCCTTGCACCTATGACTAGATACTGCAGGCATGTATAAGCCCACAAAACTAACCTGAATATCCCCCCACCAGCCATTTACTCGTACAAACCTTCCCCCCCCTCCTCCCAGGACCGCAGCCGGAAAGGACTGGCCATAGCAATCCCTATTGCCACCCCTCCCTTTAGATTCCCGGAACTACTAGTATACATCTCGTATCCACGCAGACGTAACTCATTACCACACTTGAAATTGTGCTCTTGCAGTGCGCACACATCTACATGCATTCGTCGTAAAGTCCCCTCCAGCCAACGTCTCTTAACCTCCGTTCTGAGGCCATTTACATTAATGTTCATACACCTGAAAACTGTAGTGGAGGTTTACCTTTAGACTTTGGCAATCGTAATACTTCCTTTTCAGCCTTGGGAACTTTCCCACTGACACCTTTCGCCCTTTTTTTCCACCAACCTACACTTCATTTCTCCCTTATCATTCCTAATAATTTCCACAGAAGCTTTCTTACTAGACCGCTGTCCAGGGGTCAATACATTGTCCTCAGACATCCCACTGGACTGCTTCCTCGACTAACCTACCACTTCCATATCCCCCTCTTCTTGCACACGGTGAACCTCCACCTGTGCCGTACACACATTCACACCACCTACTTGACCACATTCTACTACACTCACGCCCTCCGTGTTGTCAGCTTCAACCACCTCGCCAACTCCATTACTCATCCGATCCTCCGCTGCCAGACTATCTAGCATTCTGCATAAATCCTCCAACAAGGGATTCACAAGACTGTCTGCCACTTCCAGCGACTCTGTTCCTTCCACCTCCAGGCTTAAATCTGGCAAAGTTTCCGGGAGAGTGGATGACAAAGGCTCGTGCTCCACCTCTGTCCCTTCCACCACCTCGCTCCACCTCTTGCTAAGCGCTGGTTCCTTGTCGCTCACCTCCTTGATGACGTCTCCTTCTCCTCTCTGCCTTTGATCACCTCCCATGCCATCTTGCTGATAGGTCTGTCGGCATTCACAAGCTGCAGCGACATGCCCTGCATCTCCACAAAGCCTGTATGTCCTCACCTGGCCCTGGTAGGTTACGAAAACCTGGGTTCGAAAGGCATCTAATTGTATGAATGACGGTATCTGCCATCGCAGGGAGATTTTTACAGAGTAGGTACCTTCCGGCACACCTGCATATATTCCCAAACTCCAACGTTCCTTTGTAATAGCGTAGACCACTCCATACTGCTGAAAAGCTTCTTTTATATCACATTCCCTTGCCTCAAACGGAACATTCCTAATTTTCAGCCATGTGTAATGCGCTGACACATCCTTTAAACGTCCCTCAAGACTCGAGTTGACAACAAGTCTCACTTCTTGGTATTTGTCAACTATGGCCGCATAAGCTGTGCTGGTGTTGAGTTTCACGAAAATCCTTCCTGCTCCATTTAAGGAAATGCAGTAAATATCTTCTGTTGGGATTCCATAGGTGTCTCTGACAATAAGGGGTAACAGGACATCAGCGTTACTAGCGTAGACCGCCCCCTTCAAGATCTCAATACCCACAGTATTGACACGTCGACGATACAGGTCCGCCATATTTTGTTATAGTGAAGAAACAGATGTGGAGGTACTACGCCAGGACATCACAAGGAGTTGGATACTCTACAGGCTGTTTGCGTGGTTTTGGGGAGTCAGGTGTGGGTTTCATGTAACCGACAGATGTTTTGTGAATGGTCAATCTCTTAGTGTGAAAAGGAATAGTCTAATAAGTACTCAATAACGAACAGTAAGTGGAAATTTAAAACAGAAACCAGGGCGTGCAGGCAGGTGTTTTTTTAGAGGATACAAACTAGGAGGTGGTTGTTGGGTCAGCGTCAGGTCAGAGGAGCTCAGCACTACTTTTAACACGTGAACCGCACGTACACACTCACATACACTCACACACCCTAACACCCAAACATACACTC
>WNWK01011930.1:0-62078 GCA_009830355.1 Cherax destructor | reverse complement strand
TTTTATGTGTTTATTTTTTAAATGCTTTTGTAAGTGTACTTTTAGGGTCTAAACAGACTAGTCTATTTTACATTATTCTTAGGAATAAATTGTTAGTAATGGCACTTGAACAGATTCTGAATGAAAATATCGTAAGTCGGGGTACCACTGTATATATATATATAGTGGTACCCGACTTACGTATTTTTCATTCCAGAATGCTGTTCAAGTGCCATTACTAAACGAATTTATCCCCATAAGGAATGATGCAAAATAGACTAGTCCTTTAGACCTCCAAAATACACTTAAAAAAGCATTTAAAAATAAACTTACATAAAAGGGTGTGTTTGGGGACCATCGAAGTCGAGGTACCACTGTATATATATATATATATATATATATATATGTGTGTCGATTAGGTAAAACTGGTTCAATTAGCAAGAACTCATCTAAAATTAAGTCCTTTCTAAAATTTTCTCTTGTACATTTAAAGATATATTTTTTCATTTATGGTAATGTAAGAATTTATAATTTTGTACCAAGAGAAACTTTGAAAACCTACCTAACCTTATTACAACAAGCCAATTTAATTTAGCCTAACCCAACTAAATATATTTTAGATACGTTAACATTAATTTATTAATAAACAAACACAATGAAATATATTTTTTCGTTATGTTCAGAATGATTTTGGCGAAATTATTGCATACACAAATTTTCACTTGTCTTATATGGCAAGGTGAGCATTGCTATTTAAGCCAAAATCGCATGTTTTGCATAATGGGCACGACATATATATATATATATATATATATATATATATATATATATATATATATATATATATATATATATATATATATATATATATATATATATATATATATATATATATATATATATATATATAAGTGAATATTTTTTGTGGAACGGATTAATTGTATTTACATTATTTCTTATGGGAAATAAGGGTTCGGATTACGAAAGATTCTGATTAAGTAATAGCTCCTGGAATGGATTAATTTCGTTAACCGGGGGTCCACTGTATAATATTGTAAGTGCTTTTGTAAGTATTTTGGGGGGTCTGAAATGGACTAACCTACTTGACATTATTTTTAAGGGAGTAAATTGTTCGGTAATGACACTTGAGCAGGCTTCTGGAATGAATTTTGTTTGTTACTCGGGGGTCCACTGTATTCTGATAACATATGAGTTTCAAACCGGAGTAAATGTCCGCATTCATGAACTATGACAACATAAATTATGAAACAAATAAGGTAAAAAGTTTAAGTTAGTCAAATAAAAAAAGTGCATTTAAATACAAGGTGTTACATAATGAACTAGAAAACTGGATTTCAAAAGACAAAAGGATTTATCTATTACAAAAGACTGTTAAGAAAAAAAGACAATGTAAAGAGTACAAGTCTACATTACCTGGAGTTTACCTGGAGAGGGTTTCGGGGGTCAACGCCTCCACGGCTTGGTCTGAGATCAGGCCTCATAGTGGATCAGGGTCTGATCAACCAGGCTGTTACTGCTAGCCGCATAAGTTACATGAAACTACATGTTACATGATGTAACTTATTGCACAAAAGCAAAAAAAAAAAAAAAAGTTAATCAGGTATGAAGAGTTCAAGAAAATACACAGTGATCTAGTAAATATAACAAGAGTTTATCTATAATAAACATTGTGTAATGAACATAATAATCACAGCAACATACCCTGGCTCACAGCAACATACCCTGGCTCACAGCAACATACCCTGGCTCACAGCAACATACCCTGGCTCACAGCAACATACCCTGGCTCACAGCAACATACCCTGGCTCACAGCAACATACCCTGGCTCACAGCAACATACCCTGGCTCACAGCAACATACCCTGGCTAACAGCAACATACCCTGGCTCACAGCAACATACCCTGGCTCACAGCAACATACCCTGGCTCACAGCAACATACCCTGGCTCACAGCAACATACCCTGGCTCACAGCAACATACCCTGGCTCACAGCAACATACCCTGGCTCACAGCAACATACCCTGGCTCACAGCAACATGACCCTGGCTCACGCAACATACCCTGGCTCACAGCAACATACCCTGGCTCACAGCAACATACCCTGGCTCACGCAACATACCCTGGCTCACAGCAACATACCCTGGCTCACAGCAATCATACCCTGGCTCACAGCAACATACCCTGGCTCACAGCAACATACCCTGGCTCACAGCAACATACCCTGGCTCACAGCAACATACCCTGGCTCACAGCAACATACCCTGGCTCACAGCAACATACCCTGGCTCACAGCAACATACCCTGGCTCACGCAACATACCCTGGCTCACAGCAACATACCCTGGCTCACAGCAACATACCCTGACTCACAGCAACATACCCTGGCTCACGCAACATACCCTGGCTCACAGCAACATACCCTGGCTCACAGCAACATCCTGGCTCACAGCAACATACCCTAGCTCACAGCAACATACCCTGGCTCACAGCAACATCCCTGGCTCACAGCAACATACCCTGGCTCACAGCAACATACCCTGGCTCACAGCAACATCCCTGGCTCACAGCAACATACCCTGGCTCACGCAACATACCCTGGCTCAGCAACATACCCTGGCTCACAGCAACATACCCTGGCTCACAGCAACATACCCTGGCTCACAGCAACATACCCTGGCTCACAGCAACATACCCTGGCTCACAGCAACATACCCTGGCTCACAGCAACATACCCTGGCTCCAGCAACAACCCTGGCTCACAGCAACATACCCTGGCTCACAGCAACATACCCTGGCTCACAGCAACATACCCTGGCTCACAGCAACATCCTGGCTCACAGCACATACCCTGGCTCACAGCAACATACCTTGGCTCACAGCAACATACCCTGGCTCACAACAACATACCCTGGCTCACAGCAACATACCCTGGCTCACAGCAACACACCCTGGCTCACAGCAACACACCCTGGCTCACAGCAACACACCCTGGCTCACAGCAACACACCCTGGCTCACAGCAACATACCCTGGCTCACAGCAACATACCCTTTCTCACAGCAACACACCCTAGCTCACAGCAACACACCCTGCCTCACAGCAACATACCCTGGCTCAGCAACATACCCTGGCTCACAGCAACATACCTAGGCTCTCAGCAACATGCCTCTTTAAGTGGGGCTCCTTGTCGCGGTAAAGAGGCTATCGGTCTGAGGAATTGGACCTCTTGGTCTTTTTTCAGACCAAACCTAATTACCCCCCAATCTCCCCTCCCCTTTCCCATCTTCCCCATCCTCACTTTTCCCTTTCCTACTCCTCATCCCTCCCTTATTCCCTTCCCATTTTTACCCTGTGAGCTTCTCTCCACAGGCATTCTGGTTCCTAGGTAGGGGGAAGGGTACCGTGGTCCATCCCATTCCATTGAGTTTCTTGGCGGTGGTGTAGTTTGCCGTGGAATCTGGATCGCCTGGGGATGTCCCCATCCCTCTCCGGTCTCCCGGGGGGTGGCTTTGAGTGTCTTTCGGGCGACAGGTGTATCTCTGGAGGCCACCTTTTGGATTCCAGGGGTGGTGGCCAAAGGAGGTATGCTTTGTGACAGATGTCCGGCCGCCCTCTTTGTCCGCCGAGGTGGCTCGGTGGATGTGAGGTTGTTATCCCAGATTGCTGGTTTACTGGCATGAAGGGTAGGGTATGGCAGGGGTTCCATGCCGCATCTGCACTACTTGCAGTGCTGAGGTCCTCTTGGGTGCATGGGGGATTTATGCTCCTTTCATTTCTCCTAGGAGCTATTCCTCCACATTCCCCCCTTCCGTGAACCTACTACCCCCGGGCCCCTTCCTGATAGCGCACCCAGTTCTGACCCTACCTCGTTCTTGGGCCACTCTTCGGACACTTCCAATACCCCTGTACCTCTTGCTGGTGCCGGTTTGTCTCCTGCTTCAGGTACTGGGGTTCCGACTGGCCCCTTTGATACGTCTGACCTCTCCGCTCTTCTTTGACTATGCTTCCAGCTTCTCCTTCTACGTTGCGGCAATTTTTGGGTTGCTCGCCCATCCCACGTCAGACCAACTCCGGTCCCACATCTAAACGACCAAGACCCTTACATGACGATTCACACTGCATTCTCATTCATCTCAGAAACGACCAGCTTGCCGAGCACTTTCCTTAAACACTTTCTTTCACACTACACAATGGACAAAGTTTTTTACGCTAAGACCGACTTCTTCTACTGCCTATCTTTCCGATCATAGTATTGGTAAGGCTCTCCTATGCCATGTAGGTAAAGATATCTTCCTTTCACGCTCTAAAGAGCAGCACTCGCATCATTATGGTCCAGAATGCTGGCCAAGCTCGCAATCTCTCTCTCCTTACGACCATAGATACTATCCCTATCACTATTGAAAAACATCATTCTCTCAATTCTTGTAGTGGTACTGTCATTTTACCCCACACCATTGTCCAACGGAATTTCCAGACATGTGGTGAAGACATTCTGGAGCAGCTTGAGCTCCAAGACCTCCCTTTCCTCAAAGTTGACACTTTTGTCCTCCCTGCCCATAGGCGAAGACGATATCCTTGCAATATAGCTCGTATAACATTGACTGCCGTGAACTTCCGCCCTCAGTCTGCATTGCGGGACACCGTTTACAAGTTCGTAAGGTGCTCCCTACACTGCAACAGTGTAGAAACTGTTGGCGTTTTGGTCATCCGGCAAAATATTGCAGGTCCATGGCCGAATGCCCAGTCTGTGGTGCCGACTACCATGCTAATCCTTCATGTAGTCTACCTCTCTCTTGCCTTAATTTTCGTGAGGCGCACCCATCTTTCACCGTTGTCAAGTGTACTTAAATGAGCATGAAATCCGCTGTCTCAAGGAGGCGGAAGGTTTCCCATATGCTATGGCTGTCTCTCATCTACGCCTTCAAGGGAGACTTCCCCGTATTTCCTATTCTCGCATTGCTAAATGTTCCCTCTCTTCAGGGGTCCCAACTCCTGCAGCTTCCTCTGTGGTCACCCCATCCTCAGTCACCCTGTCTCGAATTCTTTTGCTGTCCTAGGCTCCGAGGTCCCTACCTCGGCACCCCTTTCTGTTCTCACCTCTACCTCTACTCACTTGCACAATTCTGTGTCTACCCGCCCTCGTCCGACCCCTCCTTCTCATCGCCCCTCTCCTCAGAAGCCCACCAAAAAATCCCCATTGTTAAACTCTCCTCTCACCCCTCCTTCCCTTCTCCAACCTGCACATTTTTCCTTCCCAATTTCTGTGCCTATTTCTTCACTTCCAACTTGTTTTGTAATGTGTGTGGAGGTTCATCCTCCTCCTCGTTCAGTACCTTCATCCCCTGTCCCCTCCCAAGTTTCTTCCTCTACTGCCCCTTCCCAGGTCACTTCCACTCCTGTCCCCTCCCAAACCCCTTCGACAGTTTCCTCTTCCATTTCTTCACCCCCTATTTTAGTACAGTCCATAGTCTCCCCAATTGTTGCTCATCCCCCTCCTCCTTCCATCTCTAATGTGGTCCCACATCCTGAATCTTTGTCTTCCGAAACGCTGGAAGCTATCAAGAATATATTACGGAGACTTGAACATTGATGGACACCGCTCCACCTCCGGTTCCTGGTTCCTCCTCCTCTCTCTTCTCCGTCTACACCCTTTCTTCCTTCACAGCGTCCCACTCCTTCTTGCTTACAAGTCTTTCACTGCCTCCACACGTGGACTTTTCTAACCCTCCTTGTCCATAGATACCTCTACCTTCGACTTGTATCTTTCTCTTCATAAATCGTGGCTTATTTGCAGTGGAATATCCAAGGCCTCAGGGGCAACCAAGGTGAGCTTCATGTGTTGCTCTCCCAGTTTTACCCTGTTGGTGTCTGTTTACAAGAACCCAAATTATACTCTGCTGTTATCCGTCCCTTTTCGGGCTATGATTTATTATATTCATCGGATCCTTTTCCCAATGGAACCTTTAACGAAAGTGCTCTTCTTATACGCACTGGTATTCCATACTGTCAGCTCTATGTTCATTCTTCTCTCCATTACACTGCAGCCCGTATCCACTTGAATAAGTGGTATACAGTGGACCCCCGAGTTTTGTAAGGCTCATATTTTGTAAAAATCATGTTTCGTAAGCTTTTTTCGATTTCATTTATCGTAAACTGGATTGTGTTTCGTAATGTATTAGACCTGTCCGAATGCTCCGCGCCTGCACAGGACGCCCGCCAGTGAAGCGTTGTTTACCATTGAGAGAACATTACCCAGTGCACTCTTTCAAACATTCACAATACATTTGGTGTCTTTTTTGGTGGTTTAGTGATTGTCACTGTGAAATAAGTCACCATGGGTCCAAAGAAGCTTCTTAGTGGCACCCCAGTGGTAGAGCATGCAGGTGTGCATTCATGCAGGAGTGTAGCATTCATGCAGGGAGTGTAGCATTCATGCAGGGAGTGTAGCATTCATGGAGTGTAGATTAGCGGTGTAGCATTCATGGAGTTAGACATGCAGAGTGTAGCATTCATGCAGGAGTGTAGCATTCATGGGGAGTGTAGCATTCATGCAGGGAGTGTAGCATTCATGCAGGAGTGTGCATTCATGGGAGTGTAGCATTCATGCAGGGAGTGTAGCATTCATGCAGGGAGTGTAGCATTCATGCAGGGAGTGTAGCATTCATGCAGGGAGTGTAGCATTCATGCAGGGAGTGTAGCATTCATGCAGGGAGTGTAGCATTCATGCAGGGAGTGTAGCATTCATGAGGGAGTGTAGCATTCATGCAGGGAGTGTAGCATTCATGCAGGGAGTGTAGTATTCATGGAGGGAGTGTAGCATTCATGCAGGGAGTGTAGCATTCATGGAGGGAGTGTAGCATTCATGCAGGGAGTGTAGTTCATATCTTCCTTCCTTCTCTCATCTCTTCCTTCCTCTCATCTCTTCTTTTGTTCCTTCCTTCCTTCATCCTTCCTTTCTTTCCTCCTTCCTCTTCTCTTTCTTCTTCCTCATCTCTGTTTCCTTCCTTTCATCGGGTTTCCTTCCTTCCTTCCTCTCATCTCTTCTTTCCTTGTCCTTTCTTCTCTTATTTCTTCCTTCCTCCTAGGCTGAGCTGTGTTTGGGGGTGTGGCATCTAATTTGCTGAGTCAGGGTAGGCAGCTTCAATGACATATTATACCATTACTCACCACCCTCACTGCCTCTCAACCTTTCAAACAAGGGGTTGCATGTCTTCTTCCAACCTCCTTCCTAGCTTCCTTTCTTCCTTCCTTCCTCTCATCTCTTCCTTCCTTCCTCTCATCTCTTCCTTCCTTCCTTCCTTCCTCTCATCTCTTCATTCCTTCCTTCCTTTCTTCCTTCCTTTTCTTCATTCTTCTTCTTTTCCTTCCTCTCATCTCTCCTTCCTTTCTTTCTTCATTCTTTCCTTCCTTTCCTTCTTCTTTCCTTCCTCTCCTTCTTTCCTTCCTTCCTTTCCTCCTTCTTTCCTTCCTTCCTCTCATCTCTTCTTTCCTTCCTTCCTTCCTTTCCTCCTTCTTCCTTCCTCATCTCTTCTTCTTTTTCCCTTCCTTCCTCTCATCTCTCCTTCCTTTCTTTCTTTCCTTCCTTCCTTCTTTCCTTCCTTCCTCTCATCTCTTCTTTCCTTCCTCTCATCTCTTCTTTCCTTCCTTCCTTCCTTCTGGTATCCTGGGCATTGCTTTCGGTCACAAACTCCTCAAAACCCTAAAATTCATCTTCAGAGACACTTCCATCTGTGTTAGAACTATCACTGGGGAAGAGAAGAGTCCCAGATTCGCCGGGGAGTCAGATAATTCTTACCACTAGGCATGCCAACATGGACTACTGAAATGGCATTCCCACAATGCACCACTGGCTCCCTGATTTTTTTTTATACTGCGCACACTGACCACACAGACCCATTCTCTCACATGTGGGCCTACCAGCTTTCTCCCACTTGATTTGAGGCCGCTAGAATTTATGCGTTTTAATACGTCTGAAACAGTGGCTCGTAAGATGTATATATACGACCGAAACAGTCAAAGGGTTAAAGCACTCCAGATCGATTAATTATTATAAATTATTATTATTCTAATAATAATAATAAATGCTGTTTTTTGCGTTTTTTTCTTATAACAAGAGTGATCTAGGAGTGTTTCCCCTGATGTAAACAACGTTTACATCTTATGATCTTATCCCAGAGTGGTGGCCTCTGCGCTTACCACACTCACATAATATGGCATATATTATTCATTTCAGCATCCTTATTACAGTTCTAGGGTATTTATCGTGTTTCTGATATCAATTTGGAATAAATGTAATAGGTAACCTTTATTACTAATATTAGCGTAATTACACAACATTTTATTAGCGCCACGGCTAACATCTGACACCCGTGATGACTCACTAGAATCAGAATGTTACTGCTCACCTCTCCCTCTCATATTTAGCTCCTCCCACTTTGTAACGATGTTAGATGGTGAATTTAACCCTTTAGGGGTCGAGAGGCCTTCTCGGAAACCTGTTCCTGGGGTCGTAAATGTTTTGGAAAAAAAAAAAAATTTCTTATGGAATGATAGAGAATCTTTTTCCGATCATAATGCCACCAAAATTATGAAATTTGATCGAAAACTAACGGAATTATGCTTTCGCAAAGTTAGCGGTATCGATGACATTTACGCATCGGCGATTCCGCTCACTTTGAGCCCTATTTTCGGCAAATTCCAATGTTTCAGTCTACTAAAATTATAGCTATTTCGCTAGAACTCCATTTCTTCTATCGATTGAGTACAAGAAACTGCCTATTTATCAATTTCAACTACCCAAAATAGTGGTCAGAAAATGGCAATTTGGCCAATTTCACAAATTTCAAACGATGCCAATTTCAAAATAGGGTCCAGAATAAACAAGGCAGACATTCCTAGCACTAAAATAACATCTCTGTTCATTAGTCACGTCTCCAGGCCCCTCTTACATTACTTTTGCTTTTCATTTTGAATTTTTATTCTCACAAAAAATAGAAGATTTACTGTTATGTATACAACTGCATCATTGTAAAAATGGTATAAATAATATCAGAGCACTTGTGCAAGAATATTAGACTCTCCAGTTGATGTGTATTGGACGCATGGTGTGATTTATTTACTCTTGAACATCGTCAAAAATTGAACATTTTCTCTAATTTGAGCTCAATTTCAAGGTACTTGTCATTGTCAAACCAATCAAAATCATCTCTATTTCTGTAATATATCTTCCACTCTATCAAATGAGACCAAGAAAACGAGAATACATCAATAAATACCATACGAAAATAGACTGCAAATTCGCTGTTTTAACCCTTTTGGGGTCCAAGGGGTCTCTCTGAAACTCGTTCTCAGGGTCCACGAATTTAAAAAAAAAAATATTTTTTCTTATGAAATGATAGAGAATTTTATTCCGATCATAACGCCACAAAAATTATCAAATTTGATTGAAAACTAACGGAATTATGCTTTCGCGAAGTTAGCGGTATCCATGACATTTACGCATCGGCGATTTCGCCCACTTTGAGTCCTATTTTCGGCAAATTACAATGTTTCAGTCTATTAAAATTATAGCTATTTCGCTAGAACTCTATTTCTTCTATCGATTGAGTACAAGAAACCGCCTATTATCAATTTCAACTACCCAAAATAGTGGTCAGAAAATGGCAATTTGGCCAATTTCACAAATTTCAAACGATGCCAATTTCAAAATAGGGTCCAGAATAAACAAGGCAGACATTCCTCGCACTAAAATAACATCTCTGTTCATTAGTCACGTCTCCAGGCCCCTCTTACATTACTTTTGCTTTTCATTTTGAATTTTTATTCTCACAAAAAATAGAAGATTTACTGTTATGTATACAACTGCATCATTGTAAAAATGGTATAAATAATATCAGAGCACTTGTGCATGAATATTAGACTCTCCAGTTGATGTGTATTGGACGCATGGTGTGATTTGTTTACTCTTGAACATCGGCCAAAATCGAACATTTTCGCTACTTTGCCCTCAATTTCAACGTACTTGTCATCGTGAATCCAGTCAAATTTATCTCTATTTCTGTGATATATCATCTATTCTATACAATGAGACTAAGAAAACGAGAATACAAGCATAAATACCATACGAAAATAGACTGCAAAGTAGCTGTTTTAACCCTTTGACTGTCGCAACCCTCAATCATGAGTGCTCTCTTGTTGTCGCAAAATTTTAAAAAAAAATATTATTTTTTCTTATGAAATTATAGAGAATCGTTTCCCGATGGTAAAGACACCAAACGTTTGATGGAAAACTCACAGAATTACGCTCTCGCGAAGTTAGTGATCTCAGCAATATATACGCATCGGCAATTTCGCCGACTTTGAGCCCTATTTTCGGTAAATTCCATTGTTCCAGTTGATCAAACTCGTAGATATTTCTTTAGAACTCTATTTATTCTATTGATTGAGTACAAGATACCACCAATTTATCGATTTCAACTACCCAATAAAGTGATCAGAAATTGGCAATTTGGCCAATTTCATGGAAAATAAAAAGTTGTCAATTTCAAAATAGGGTCCAGAATAAACAATGCAGACATTCCTGGCACTAAAATAAGATGTTATCTGTTCATTAGTCACATCTTTAGGCCCCTCTTATATTACTTTTGGTTTCTATTTCAATTTTTTATTCACATAAAAAATAGAAGATTTACTGTTATGCAGACTATTGCATTATTGTAAAAATGGTATAAATAATATCAGTGCACTTGTGAAAGAATTATAGACTCACCAATTGATGTGTATTGGACACGTGGCATGATTTGTTTACTCCTGAACATTTGCAAAAATCGAACATTTCTCCTACTTTGAGCTCAATTTCAAGGTCGTTTTCATCATAAAACTAATCACAGTCATCTATATTTCTGTAGTATGTTGTCCATTCTATCAAATGAGACCATAAAAAAGAGAATACAACCATAAATACTATACGAAAATACACCTCAAAGACGGCGTTTTAATCCAAAAAATGGTCGGAGTTTTTTTTCTCATTATGTACTGCGTGCTGCAGGATTTTTTTATACTGCGCACACTGACCACACAGACCCATTCTCTCATATGTGGGCCTACCAGCTTTCTCCCATTTGATTTGAAGCCACTAGAATTTAGGCGTATTGATACGTCCGAAACAGTGGCTCGTAAGACGATATATATACGACCGAAACAGTCAAAAGGTTAAACCAAAAACACGGTCAGAGTTTTTTTTTCCTCATTATGCACTGTGTGGTGCAGGAATTTTTTTATACTGAGCACACTGACCGCACAGACCCATTCTATCACATCTTTGCCTAACAGCCTGTTTTGCTTGATTTGAGGGCGCTAGAATTTAGGCGTACTAGTACGTCAATAACCACAGTGTGTAAAACGTACTTGTACAACCATAACCCCGAAAGGGTTAAACGCAAAAAACGGTCGGAGTTTTTTTTCTCTCATTATGCAGTGTGTGGTGCAGGATTTTTTTTATACTGCGCACACTGACCACACAGACCCATTCTTTCATATGTAGAGCTACCAGCCATTTCCCACTTAATTTGAGGCCACTAGAATTTACGTGTACTAGTACGGCACCGACCCCTGCTCGTAAAACGTACTAGTACGGCACCGACCCCCAAAGGGTTAAAATATTTTTCTGTAAGCTTAACTCGTTGTAATGTGTATTTTACTTTTTTTATTGTTTTCTGTAACATATTAGAGTTATGCAAATTAAAGTACAGTCAACCCTTGGTTTTCGTGTGTCTCAGTTTTCAGTGATTTTGGTTTTTGGGCACTTTTTTCGTGGAAATATTGTCTTAGTTTTCGTTGATTGTCTTAGTTTTCGTTGATGGAACGGAACCTGTCCAGTGCCCAGCGCACATACAAAGCCCGCAAGCCCGCCTCCCACGCACATTCTCAGGCAGAGTGGCATTGTTTTGGTTGAGTGAACATTATCCTGCGAGTTCATACAAAACATTTCTTAACAATTCATTGTTTTTGGCCCTTAATTATTGTGTGTGACTGCTAAATAAGCTACCATTGGCCCAGAAAAAGCTCCTAGTGCCAGTCCTTTGGTAAAGAACACAGAAAAACGATGGAATTTAAAAAAGAGTGTAGCAGGCATGCAGGGAGTGTAGCAAGAAAGCAGGGAGTGTAGCAGGCATGCAGGGAGTGTAGCAGGTATGCAGGGAGTGTAGCAGGAAAGCAGGGAGTGTAGCAGGAAAGCAAGGAGTGTAGCAGGAAAGCAGGGAGTGTAGAAGACAGGGAGGGAGTGTAGAGGCATGCAGGGAGTGTAGCAGGCAGGGAGGGAGTGTAGCAGGCAGGGAGGGAGTGTAGCAGGAAAGCAGGGAGTGTAGCAGGCATGCAGTGAGTGTAGCAAGAAAGCAGGGATTGTAGCAGGCATGCAGGGAGTGTAGCAGGCATGCAGGGAGTGTAACAGGCATGCAGGGAGTGTAGCAGGAAAGCAGGGAGTGTAGCAGACATGCAGGGAGTGTAGTAGGAAAGCAGGAGTATAGCAGGCAGGGAGGGAGTGTAGCAGGCAGGGAGGGAGTGTAGCAGGCAGGGAGGGAGTGTAGCAAGAAAGCAGGGAGTGTAGCAGGAAAGCAGGGAGTGTAGCAGGAAAGCAGGGAGTGTAGCAGGAAAGCAGGGAGTGTAGCAGGAAAGCAGGGAGTGTAGCAGGAAAGCAGGGAGTGTAGCAGGCAGGGAGGGAGTGTAGCAGACAGGGAGGGAGTGTAGCAGGCATGCAGGGAAGTGACCCCGGATAAGGACTTGGTACCTAAAGTCCTTATGGAAGGGGATTTCCCTTCCAAACAATAGCCTCTCTTCCCTTTCCCCTTCTCCCTGTCTTCTATCCAGCCACATCAGTCTTCAATAAAAGTAAGTATCATATTGAATGTTCATTCTTTTGTGCATGTAAATCTATCTTTAAGGCCCCCAAATTTTTTTTGATACTTCTGGGTGTCTGGAATGGATTAATTGAATTTACATTATTTCTTATGGGAAAATGGTTTTGGTTTTCGTCGATTTTGGTTTTTGTCAATCCCTCTGGAACGGATTAAACACGAAAACCAAGGGTTGACTGTAAAGTTATCAAGTTAGAGTTTCATTTTCTTTTTCTAATATACGTACATTTAATTCAGCATTTGGCATCATTATAAAGTGGGCAGAGCTACAGCAGAGGGAGAAGGAGTAGTGTGTCAGTAACTCATGATTCCCCATGACGCTTCACCCCACTATAAAATATTGTATAATTATACTATTACTATCAATAAATGTTATCTACCTATCATATTTATTCCAGAATAATATTAGGTATAACATAACTAACCTAGAAGCATGGTAAAGACGCCCAAATTAATAAAAATTTACATTATATTGAGAGGTATTGGAGGGGGGAGAGGAATAAAAGGAAAAGTGACCGAGAAAACATTACGCTCCTGAAGGGTAACTACAGAAGATCACTCTTATCCTATGCAAAGTCTGAAAAAAGTGTGATTTTCTTGACAAATATTTTTTCCCAAGTAATCCGCTATCCATGTGTTTCTTGGAATATCTCGGAAGTAAGTCATTGGCCTATTTCATGTTGTATTACCATTAATAATAAACAGATTGAAAGGAATTTCCCAGCAAACATAAAACAGTATGTTTTAATTTTGGTGGTGACACTTTTGAAGTGTCAGTAAGGGGTGATTCCTTGATTAGCGACGAAATTGTTTACAAATAACAAAAAAGGCACAATACCGTGACTGGAACAATACACACACAACCCGCACATATAAAAGAGAGGAGCTTACGACGACGTTTCGGCCCGACTTGGACCATTTACAAAGTCACACTAACACACAGAGACAGAGGAAGGGAATTTATGGGCAGGCAGACAGGGGAGGGTACAAGAGAGTGGGGTAATGATGGAGTAGTGGAAGTAGTAGTAGTAGTAATGGTAGTAGAGGAGACAGTCATATGGTAAGGAGCACTGCAATGAGGCTAGCGGCCCGCAAGGGTGGTACGAGAGGGAAGAAAAGCGAATAAAATGAAGGAAAATACATGGCAAAAGAAAAGAAAGAAAGGAAAACCCATAGGAGAAAAAAGGAGAAGGGGGTAAGAGAAGATAGGGAAGGAATCAGGTTAAGTCACGGGTGTTCTGAAGTTTAGAGCATTTAACAATGTAATGAGAGAGGAAAGCATCAACAGAGACAAAGCCAGGGCTAAGATTCATACAGGGAAAGTTGTGTATAAG
This sequence comes from Cherax destructor, assembly GCA_009830355.1. Lineage (NCBI taxonomy): Eukaryota > Metazoa > Arthropoda > Malacostraca > Decapoda > Parastacidae > Cherax > Cherax destructor. The sequence continues at coordinate 47,834 of WNWK01011930.1, read as the reverse complement.
GGAGGATTCAACCAGGCGGCGACTATGAAAGTTGGACGTAGGGTAGACAGTTTTAGCAGAAGACCAATCAATGGGATGACTGTGATCTCTGACATGACAGAAAAGAGCATTATTAGTGTCGGCAAGCCTAACACTATTTTTGTGCTCCCTGAGTCTGTCAGAAAGAGATCGGCCAGTTTCTCCAAAGTACTGAAGAGGACAGGAGGAGCAAGAAATAGAGTAGACACCAGGAGAATCTGTGGAGGGAGGGGAAGTATGAACTAGATTAGTGCGAAGAGTGTTAGTCTGACGAAAGGTAAGTTTGATGTCTAAGGAACGGAGAGAGTTGCTGAGATTAGAGAGACCAGAGATGTAGGGAAGGCAGAGGACTGGAGAGTTTACAGGAGTAGAGGGTTTAGGAGAGAAGAAAGTCCGTTTAGCATGAGAGAAAGCAGAGTCTATGAAATGGGAAGGGTAGCCCAGGCGGGAAAATGAATTATGAAGAGTGGAAATTTCTGCTTCAAGAAACTGAGGATCACAGATGCGGAGAGCACGAAGAAAGAGGGAGATAAGAACACTCTTCTTGACAGAGGAGGCATGATAAGAGAAGTAATGAATGTACATGCCACTGTGCATAGGCTTGCGGTACACGGAGAAGGCAAAACCTGTAACTGAGCGGTGGAAAGGAAAGGAAGCAAAGAATTAGATTCCCAATCAGCTTTAAACTTAATGGAAGGGGCCAGATTATTCATCAAGAAAAGGTTGGAAGAGACTTAAGTCATGAGGCCAAAGAGCAAAGATGTCATCTACATAGCGGAGCCAGAGTGAAGGACATACATCAATAGTGGGAAGAAGGACAGTCTCGAAGTATTCCATGTAAAGATTAGCAAGAACAGGAGATAGAGGAGAGCCCATGTCTCTGTGTGTTAGTGTGACTTTGTAAATGGTCCAAGTCGGGCCGAAACGTCGTCGTAAGCTCCTCTCTTTTATATGTGCGGGTTGTGTGTGTAAATTGTTTACAAATGGGGTCTTAGGCCCCTATCTCTGTCGTTAAGTGAGGAGAGACTGTATTACAAGATTAACACCACAAGTATTACAATAATGCCTCAATTATTACAATGGTATTACCACAAGTTTTACTGTAATAATACGTACCATAAATATTTCATTAATAATAATACTACCACATGTGTTACATTTTATTATTATTGGAATATGTATATATTTTTTAATGTTCTTGTAGTAAATCTTTAACAAAAGATTATAATGGTTATTTCTTTTATGCAGGTGACTGGTACTTGTAGTACCAATACTAGAGGTCATCCTGGCAGCAGAGACTGGTACTTGTAGTACCAATACTAGAGGTCATCCTGGTAGCAGAGACTGGTACTTGTAGTACCAATACTAAGCACCGTACAAGATTACAATAATACTCAAGTATAGTACAGAGATGGCATTACCACAAGGTATCCTGTAAGAGACTGACTGTAGTACAATATTCATTAATAACTAATACTACACAGGTCATTTAGTAATATTGAATATGTAGTACCAATTAATGTTCCTGTAGTAGAATGTACTTTAACAATATACAGGTCATTTCTCTATGCAGGACTGGTACTTGTAGTACCAATACTAGAGGTCATCCTGGTAGCAGAGACTGGTACTTGTAGTACCAATACTTGAGGTCATCCTGGTAGCAGAGTGGTACTTGTAGTACCAATACTAGAGATCATCCTGGTAGCAGAGACTGGTACTTTAGTAATAATACTACAAGTCATCCAGGTAGCAGAGACTGGCACTTGTAATACCAATACTACAGGTCATCCTGGTAGCAGAGACTGGTACTTGTAGTACCAATACTGCAGGTCATCCTGGTAGCAGAGACTGGTACTTGTAGTACTAATACTACAGGTCATCCTGGTAGCAGAGATTTGTACTTGTAGTACCAATACTACAGGTCATCCTGGTAGCAGAGACTGGTACTTGTAGTATCAATACTACAGGTCATCCTCATAGCAGAGACTGGTACTTGTAGTACCAATACTACAGGTCATCCTGGTAGCAGAGACTGGTACTTGTAGTACCAATACTACAGGTCATCCTGGTAGCAGAGACTGGTACTTGTAGTACCAATACTACAGGTCATCCTGGTAGCAGAGACTGGCACTTGTAGTACCAATACTACAGGTCATCTTGGTAGCAGAGACTGGTACTTGTAGTACCAATGCTACAGGTCATCCTGGTAGCAGAGACTGGTACTTGTAGTACCAATACTACAGGTCATCCTGGTAGCAGAGACTGGTACTTGTAGTACCAATACTACATGTCATCCTGGTAGCAGAGACTGGTATTTGTAGTACCAATACTACAGGTCATCTTGGTAGCAGAGACTGGTACTTGTAGTACCAATACTACAGTTCCTCCTGAAACTAGAGGAATTACTCTTGTAGTGTCACTTCAGTATTATAAGGTTGAAATAAGGGTCAGTTTTCAGTATTATAAGGTTCAAGTAAGTGTTAGATACTGCAATATACTAGTGAGAACACTGTTACTAAAGTGTTATAGATATGATAACATTTAGAGTGTCAACATAAGTTTCATGAAGCTCCTGTGTAATAATTGTCTTAAACATCACCTTAACATCCTACTGTGTTGACACACTCCATTTTCATTTTGTTCCGCACATTATATCTAATTGTATTTTGAACTTTTTTGTAATGTTTGTTACAAAACTCTTGTGGAAACTTTAACAAGGATCATTTAAATTTATGAGCAGTATTAGAGAACCCTTCATGTAGGTGCTTTACTGCTAGTCAAGTGCTTGTTTGATCCAAGGAATTTTAAATATCTTTCCAATATTGTAAACATCCATCCAAGTCCTCAATCACTGTTTAAATCTTACTGGTTTAGTGCTTGTCCATGTTTATTGTAATATAATAATAGAATATTAGAGACAGTGTTTTCAGTGTAATGGATCACAAAAATTGCATCTTGTTAAGCACTGTATTAGATTATTGACCCTTTACTCTCTTACATAGATCTATGTTATTGACCCTTTACTCTCTCTTACACAGATCTATGTTATTGACCACAGTGTTGCTCATGTAGATGTACATTTTGAGCAGAGTGCCCTCAAACATGCTGTGAGTAGTAAATTTTGGTGTGCACATGTGAGTGAGTATGCAGTGAGTGTGCACATGTGAGTGATTCTATGCAGTGAGTGTGCTCATGTGAGTGGGTCTATGCAGAGAGTGTGCACATGTGAGTGGGTCCATGCAGTGAGTGTGCACATGTGAGTCTATGCAGTGAGTGTGCACATGTGAGTGAATCTATGCAGTGAGTGTGCACATGTGAGTGGGTCTATGCAGTGAGTGTGCACATGTGAGTGAATCTATGCAGTGAGTGTGCTTATGTGAGTGGGTCTATGCAGTGAGTGTGCACATCATAAAAAAACTTACCATATTGCAGTGCATGGCTGAAATTGCTAATGTGTAAATTGCGCTCAGAGCACCAACTTTGCACCTCCGTAATTTATTTTAAGTTTGCATTATATTTTATGTTTTTGGTGTCATTACCTTAAGAAAAAGATTCTCTACCATTTCTGAAGAAAATTTTTAAGAAAAACTCTGACAGTGTTAGCACCTTAATTTGGGGTCTTGATAGTGAAAGTGTTAAGTTATTGTTCACTATGTCTAAAATACTTGAAAAAGAATGTGATCAAACAACAGACATAACAGTTGATGCAGAAGACAAACTATATAAGTGTTCACATTCCTCACAAACATCTCAGTGTGTATCACTGACTGAAGTTAACAAAGGCAAAAAAACAGTTCAGTGTTTAATGTGTTTGAAAAAGTTTTCTAAAAAAACACATTTAATGAGACATATGAAAGTTCATACCAGAGAGAAACAATTTCAGTGTTCGGTGTGTCTGAAAGAGTTTTTAGATAACTCTTATTTAGTACAACATATGAGGATTCATACTGGAAAGAAACCATATCAGTGTTTAGAATGTCTAAAGGAGTTTTCACAAAAATTTAGTTTAGTACAACACATGAGAATTCATGCTGGAGAGAAACCACATCAATGTTCGGAATGTCTAAAAGAGTTTTCCGCTAAATCTAGTTTAGTAAGACACATGAAATTTCATACTGGAGGGGGACTGTATCAGTGTTCAGTGTGTTTAAAAGAATTTCCTAGCAAATCTTATTTAGGACATCACATGAGAAGTCATACTGGAGAGAAACCATATCAATGTTTAGAATGTCTAAAAGTATTTTCAAAAAACTCTAATTTAATACAACACATAAGAATTCATACTGGAGAGAAGCCATATCAATGTTCAGAATGTCTAAAAGATTTTTCAACTAAATCTAATTTAGTACAACATATGAGAGTTCATACTGGAGAGAAACCATATCAATGTTCAGAATGTCTAAGAGAGTTTTCTGATCACTCTAGTTCAGTAAAACACATGAGAAGTCATTTTGGAGAGAAGCCATATCAGTGTTCTGAATGTCTAAAAGAGTTTTTAGATCAGTCTAGTTTAGTACATCACATGAGAAGTCATACTGGAGAGAAACTACATCGGTGTTCGGAGTGTCTAAAAGAGTTTTCACAAAGAAATAGTTTAGTACAACACATGAGGATTCATACTGGAGAAAAACCATTTCAATGTTCAGAATGTCTAAAAAAGTTTACCAGTAAATCTTATTTAGTACATCACATGAGAATTCATACAGGAGAGAAACCATATCAGTGTTCAGAGTGTCTAAAAGCATTTTCACAAAAAACTAGTTTAGTACAGCACATGAGGATTCATACTGGAGAGAAGCCATATCAGTGTTCAGAATGTCTAAAAGAGTTTTCCAAAAAATGTCTTTTAGTACGACACGTGAAAGTTCATACCAAAGAAAAACCATTTAGGTGTTCAGAATGTTTTATGGAGTTTTCATGTAAATTTAATTTAGAAAGGCACCTGCGACTTCATTCTAACTAGAAATCATTTCAGTGTTCAATTTCTAAAAGTTTTCTCACTTAGATCAAATTGATTAAAACACACATGAAGCCATATGGGAGGGAAATATTGCCAATGTACAGTGTGATCAGAAGACAATATAATATATGATTGTTACTTGCATGAAAATTACTTGAAGAAAAAATTAAGTTAGTCTTTCAAATGTCTAAACGATTATTTACACAAATGTAAATTAGCAGTACAGAAGGGCCCTGCTTAATGGCGTTTCGTTAATACGGACATTTCAAATTATGACCAAAACTCATACAGCTCCCTTAACCTCCCCACCTGACTTGCTAATATGGTCTCCATGCGCCACCTGTTTGTTTACATCCTCTATGAGCTCTGCGTCTCTCGATTATGTCTGGAAACTTTTCAAAATTTCAAGTGTTTTAAAGTTATTGTGTATTTTATATATACAGTGGACCCCCGGATTTCGTACTGCTCCCAACTCGAACAATTATGTAAGTGTATTTGTACCTGTACCTAAATAAACTTATACATTGTGCTGGCATGCTGGTACACATTAAAATCACTAAGAGTGTCTCACTAGTCTTGAGGACACCATATTAGTAATAAGACTACTATGTACTACTAATAATAATCACTCTGGGGCGCATTAAATATTGTTAATATAGACATTTTTCATTAATCCATCTATGATATTTTCTTCAAAATTATATAAGAAACATGTTATATAACATAAACATGATACATAGTACACCCACAGTAAGAAATTTGACGTAAATATGAGATGTAGTAGCCAGGTGGCTTGTTGGAGTAATGGAAAGAAATACGTTTTCTCTTGTCCAACATTAGAGAAACTGTACACAATAGTATTACTGGGGTAACTGTAGAAAATTATTCCTTCATATGCCTTCACTCGTAGCATCATTCACTCTAAAAATGGTGTGTTGCATGAGAATGGGAGTGTTCCTTTTTATTTATTCTACTGCACCAACATGAAGACATCATGTACACAATGTAAGATGTTTGTATTTTGGGGTAAAACCTTCACAAACATGCAAAATCAGTCATTTTTACTTTTTTTGGTTATCCTGGGTAATCTACACATATGCTGCTATGTATGATAATTTATGTAACTATTTATGTGGACCTGTAACTGAATAAACTTACGTACGAAATGAAAATGTATGAACTGTAAACAGACAGGAATTAATACTCATTCGTCTGTTTGTTTACATTGTCGGCGTCTCTCTCCTCTCTAGTTTACTCATTCTCTCGTTTACAATGGCATCTAAGGGTAGTTGTTAGAAATTATTAATCTCAGTGAACAAGGTATGTTGATGGTAATAATAATAATAATAATCGCTCTGGGGTGCTTTAAATTTAAGTCGTATATTTCATGTAAGTGTTGTAGCTGGGCGAGCTACCATACCTAACACATGTGACTTTCTATAATAAATACTCATCTCCACCTTATATTAAGACTACAAATATTTTAAGGTAAGTAATGAATGCACTGTGTATGCATTTTATCGCTCTGAGGCACTGTAAATGTCATATATTAAGTGTAAGTGTGGTAGCCAGCCAGCCAGATGGCAACCCTGCCTGCCGGACACTTATTACACATGTTTCAGAATTGTTTCTCTTTACTTAGGGCATAGGTGATAGGACATTCTGGCAGGATGACAATACCAGTGGTATCAAAATTAAAAGGATGTTGCACAAATGTTGTACGTGGGTTATTATCGAGGTTTTTGATATTTCCTCGACCACTTGTGGCCACATCCATCTCAAAGCCACTAAACTCAGGGTCAACATCACTTTCCTCTTGAAAGGGGAGTGTTAATATGACATGACATCAGTGAATCCCTGGTGTTTGCCATGCTGTTTGCTCTAGCTGGCGCTCAGTTGAACTGGTGCGCCCACAAGGTACTAAGTTGTCCCAGATTTTTTTTAATACTGCGCACACCAAGTGTTAAGACCCATTCTATACTGGCCAGGCATCTCAGGCCAATTGTGCCAAATTTGGAGGCAGGAAAAATAAAACGCTGATCTAAGTTTGGAGCGCTAGCAGTAAGAATGTAGATCTACGTTTGGACAGTTAAGGGGACAAGACTACAAATATTTTAAGGTAAGTAATGAGTGTACTGTGTGTGTATTTTACTTTTTATTGTTTTTAATGCCTACTTCTAAGGCTACTTAATATATGTTAGTGTAAACTTGTTATTTTGCATTTATATGCAGTTTTCAAAACAAGCGAATTCTGCTTTACAGTGGTAGCCTAGAACCTAACCTGCTGTATAAGTGGGACACTACTGTACATACAAGAAAGGTGTCCCGTAGCTCGATCGCTAGCGCACTCAGCTCGCACACTAAGGTTCGGGGTTCAGATCTCCTCCAGTACGTCTGCAAAACATTAGGGACGTGTTTCCATAAGACACCTGCTGTCCCTGTCCCTGTTCACCCATCAATTTAAAATGGGTACCTGGGTGTTAGTGGACTGGTGTGAGTAGCATCCTGGGACAAAACTGACCTAATTTGCTTGAAATGCTCAGCATAACAAGGGGCTTTCTATATAGTGGACTGGTGTATGTTCATTGATGGTTCAATGCCTAATTTGGACTGTATACACTTGCTACACATAAAGGGTTTACTTAAGTAGTAGTATGTCATTGATGTCAGCTATGGACTGTATACCTTGTACATGTACTTGTAGTAAATAAAGATGATGATAAAGAAAGCTTTTCTTTCCTCGGTATTATTAAATTAGCAGTAGTCATACAAGGAAGCTTTTCTTTGTCATTAACCCTTGGAGGGTCCATCCCGTAGTTCTGGGGCTTTGAACCTCTTCAAGAGGGACTCCTTGGTGCGGTGAAAAGGCTATTGGTCTGAGGAATTAGACCTTTTCGTCTTCTTTAGACCAAACCTAATTACACCCCAATCCCCCCTTCTCTTTCCCATCCTCCCTGTCACCTCTTTCCCATCCTCCCTGTCACCTCTTTCCCATCTCCTGTCACCCTTCCCATCCTCCCTGTCACCTCTTTCCCATCCTCCCTGTCACCTCTTTCCCATCCTCCCTGTCACCTCTTTCCCATCCTCCCTGTCACCTCTTTCCCATCCTCCCTGTCACCTCTTTCCCATCCTCCCTGTCACCTCTTTCCCATCCCTCCTCCTCTCCCCATCCCTCCTCTCCCCATCCCTCCACTTTCCCTTTCCTGTTTCTGCCTTTGAGGCTGTTTCCTTAGATTTGTAGTTCCTAGACCTGAGAAGGGGTTCTGGGGTCCATCTCCTTCCGTTGAGGTCCTTGGTGGTAGTGTAGTTTGCCTTGGAATCTGATCATCTAGAGATCCCAATCCCTCTCTGGTCTACCGGGGTGAAAGGCTTCGGGTGTCTTTCAGATGACGGGTGTATCTCTGGAGGCTGCCTGTCAGATTCCAGGAGGTGGTGGCCAAAGGAGGTATGCTTTGTGGCGAGTTTCCGACCACCCTCCCTTTTGTCCACTGAGATGGCTCGGTAGATGTGAGGTTGCTATCCCAGATTGCTGGTTCACTGGCTTGAAGGGTAGGGTATAGCACAGGTTCCATGCCACAGCTGCATTAACGGCTGCACTGAGGTTGTCTTCTTGGGCACAGAAGGGGAGACTTGCAGTCCTTTTCCCCTGGGAGCTGCCCCTCCAGACTCCCCCTTTTTTTTTCCTTTTTTTCTTCGTTCTTTAAAAAAGAAAAGAGAGACTTAACCATGGAATCCCAAGTTCAAGTACCTCCCCCTCCTGGGCCCCTTCCTGTAGCAGCACCCTCTGACGACCCTGCCTTGTTACCAGACTATTCTTCAGACCTTTCTACTGTCCCTCTATCTTCTGCAGGTGACATTTTGTCCCACGCTCTGGTTAGAGGCTCGGCCTAACTCCTTTGACACCTCTGACCTCCACAAGTCTTTGACTATGCTTCCAGCTTCTTCCTGTATGGTGTGACAGCTTTCGGATCGCATGCCCACCTCAACACAGACCACCTCTGGTCCTGTATCTAAATGACCACAACCCTCTTCTGATGACTTTATTTGACTGACTCTTATTCTACTCAGAAAAGACCAACACAACAGTCAGTTCCTTTACATACTATGCAGTATAGTACACAATGGATGAAGTTTTTCACTCTACAACCGACATCTTAAAGAATATCTTTCTGATCATAGTATCAGCAAGGCGCTCCTACTCCATGTTGGTCTTAATATTCCATTTCATGCTCTCAAGAGCAGTGAATGCATCGTCACAGTACAAAATGCTAGCCAAGCTCATGATCTTTCTCTCCTTACAACCATAGATGCCATTCCTGTGACAATTGAAAAACATAACTATTAATTCTTGCAATGGTACTGTCATTCTACCACATACCATTGTTTGATGTTATTTCCAGACATGTGGTGATGGCATTCTGGAACAGCTTGAGCTCAAAGATAAGAACATAAGAAAGGTTGAACACTGCAGCAGGCCTGTTGGCCCATACTAGGCAGGTCCTTCACATTCCATCCCACTAACAGAATATTTGTTCAACCCAATCTTCAATACTACCCAAGAAATAAGCTTTGATAATTCTATTTACTCATGTGCAATTCCCACTCAAATCCAACCCCTCTCACTCATAAATTTATCCAACCTAAATTTGAAACTTCTCAAGGTCCTTGCTTCAATAACCCTACTAGGCAGACTGTTCCATTTTCCTATAATCTTTCTAAATCTAAACTTATCTAATTTGAATCCATTATTGCTGGTTCTCTCTTGAAGAGATATTCTCAAGACCTTATTTATATCCCCTTTGTTAATACCCATTTTCCACTTGTATACCTCGATCATGTCTCCCCTCATTCTTCGTCTTACAAGTGAATGTAATTTTAGGGTCTTCAATCTTTCTTCATACGGAAGATTTCTAATGCTATGTCTACCTGGAGAGAATTCCAGGGGTCAACGCCCCCGCGGCCCTGTCTGTGACCAGGCCTCCTGTTGGACCAGAGCCTGATCAACCAGGCTGTTACTGCTGGCCGCACGCAGTCCAACGTACGAACCACAGCCCGGCTGATCAGGTACCGACTTGAGGTGCCTGTCCAGTGCCTGCTTGAAGACAGCCAGGGGTTTGTTGGTAATCCCCCTGATGTATGCTGGGAGGCAGTTGAACAATCTTGGGCCCCTGACACTTATTGTGTTGTCCCTCAACGTGCTAGTGGCACCCCTGCTCTTCATTGGGGGGATGTTACATCGCCTGCCGAGTCTTTTGCTTTCTTACGGAGTGATTTTTGTGTGCAAGTTTGGTACTAAGCCCTCGAGAATTTTCCATGTGTATATAATAATGTATCTCTCCCGCCTGCGTTCTAGAGAGGTGCAGTTAGTGTGCAGCAATATTCCAGCCTAGATAGAACAAGCGATCTGTAAAGTGTCAACATGGGCTTGGCATCCCTGGTTTTGAAGGTTCTCATTATCCATCCTGTCATTTTTCGAGCAGATGCAATTGCTACTTTGTTATGGTCCTTGAAGGTGAAATCCTCTGACATGATCACTCCCAGGTCTTTGACATTAGTTTTTTTGCGCTATTGTGTGGTTGGAATTAGTTTTGTACTCCGATGAGATTTTAATTTCTTCACGTTTTCCGTATCTTAGTAATTGAAATTTCTCATCATTGAACTTCATATTGTTTTTGCAGCCCATTTAAAGATTTGGTTTATGTCTGCTTGAGTCTTGCAGTGTCTTCAACGGTGGACACTGTCATACAGATTCGAGTGTCATCTGCAAAGGAAGACACAGCACTGTGGCTTATATCCCTGTCAATGTCTGATATGAGGAATAGGAATAGGATGGGAGCAAGTACTGTGCCTTGTGGAACAGAGCTTTTCACAGTAGCTGCCTCAGACTTTACTCTGTTGACTACTACTCTTTGTGTTCTACATGTTAGGAAATTATAGATCCATCTACCAACTTTTCCTGTTATTCCTTTATCACGCATTTTGTGTGCTATTACACCATGGTCACACTTGTCAAAGGCTTTTGCAAAATCTGTGTATATAACATCTGCATTTTGTTTATCTTCTAGAGCATCCAGGACCTTGTCATAGTGGTCCAGTAGTTGGGACAGACAGGAGCGGCCTGCTCTAAACCCATGCTGTCCTGGGTTGTGCAATTGATGGGTATCAAGATAGGTGGTGATCTTGCTTCTTAGAACCCTTTCAAAGATTTTTATGATATGGGATGTTAGCGCAATTGGTCTGTAGTTCTTTGCTATTGCTTTACTGCCCCCTTTGTGGAGCGGGGCTATGTGCAGTGGAACCCCGGTTAACGAAAAAAGTTCATTGCAGAAGCCTGCTCAAGTGCCATTACCGAACGAATTTATTTCCTTAAGAAAAAATATCATTTAGGTAAGTCTATTTCAGACCCCCAAAAATACACTTCCACAAGCACTTACAATATTATACTTACGTAATTGCACGATTTCCGGGGTGTTCGTTAACCGGGGTTCCACTGTATTAATTTAGTCATTCTATGCTGAATGTTCTCTAACAAATTAATATCCATTCTGTAATATGGAGACCAGAACTGAGCTGCGTAATCTAGGTGAGGCCTTACTAACAATGTATAAAGCTGTACTATAACCTCTGGACTTCTGTAACTTACACTTCTTGATATAAATCCCAGTAATCTGTTTGCCTTATTACGTACGCTTAGGCATTGCTGTCTTGGTTTAAGGTTGCTGCTTACCATAACCCCCAAGTCCTTTTCGCAATCTGTATGGCTAAGTTCTATGTTATTTAACTTATAAGTGCTTGGGTTATGGACACTCCCGAGCTTCAGAACCTTGCATTTATCTACATTGAACTGCATCTGCCACTTTTCTGACCAGGAATTGAGTTTGTGTAAATCCTCCTGAAGTTCCCTGACATCTACGTTTGAATCAATTATCCTATCTATCTTCGTGTCATTGACGAATTTGCTCATATCACTAGTAATTCCCTCATCAAGGTCATTGATATATATTATAAACAACAATGGGCCTAAGACTGATCCCTGTGGAACACCACTTGTTACAGATCCCCACTTGGATTTAACCCCATTTATGCACACTGCTTCCTATTGGTGAGCCATGACTCGATCCATGACAGCACTTTTCCCCCAATGCCACGAGCTGCCACTTTCTTTAACAGTCTCTGGTGCGGTACTCTATCAAAAGACTTACTAAAATCTAAATAAACAATATCGAATTCTTTATCGTGATCAACAGCCTCAAAAGCTTTACTAAAGAAGGTTAATAAATTTGATAGGTAGGAATGACCCCTCGTGAATCCATGCTGAGTATCATTAATCAGGGTTCGAACCTGTGGTCTAAGGTGTTATGTGTTTTCGCTAACCATGTTAGATATTGGTTCACAGAGTTCCATTTTGCATTCCTTAAGAACCCTTGCAAAAAGCTCATCAGGACCCGGCGATTTATTTTGTTTCAGTCGGTCTACTTGTTTCATAACCATTTCGCTAGTGACTGTGATATTACATAATTTATCTTCTTCAGGGTCACTATAAAAATTAATTACTGGGATATTATTAGTGTCTTCCTGTGTGAAAACCGAGAGAAAATAATTATTAAAAATAGAGCACATATCATTCTCCTTGTCAGTAAGATGCCCAGAGTTATTTTTAAGGGGACCTATCTTATCCCTAACTTTTGTTCTATAAACATGGAAATAACTTTTTGGGTTAGTTTTTGAATCCCTAGCAACTTTAATTTCATAGTCCCGTTTAGCTTTTCTTATACCCTTTTTAACGTCCCTCTTAATGTCAGTATACTGATTTATAAGATGACCCTCACCTCTATTTCTGTGCCTATAAATTCCTTTCTTCTGCCCTAAAAGATATTTGAGCCTATTATTCATCCATTTTGGGTCATTTCTACTTGATCTAATTTCTTTATACGGGATAAATGTTCTTTGGGCAGCCTGTATAGTGTTAAGGATGCTGTCATATTGATAGCTCTCTTTGTTACCCCAGTCCACAGTTGATAAGTGTTCTCTAAGCCCATTATAATCTGCTAAGCGAAAGTCTGGGACTTGTGGTCGCTTGTGCAGGCAGAGATGCTATCCCTGAAATGTAGCTCGCTTAACTTTTGACTGCTGTGAGCTTCCATCATTGGTTTGTATTACGGACACCGTTTACAAGTCCGATAGGTGACCCCTACACTACAACAGTGCAGAAATTGTGGCAGTTTGGCCATCCGGCAAAATATTGCAGGTCCATGGCTGAATGCCCAGTCTATGGTGCCGATGACCATACCAATACATCTTGTAGCCTACCTCCTGCCTTAATTGTCATGAAGCTCATCCATCTTATTCTTGTCGTTGCCAGGTTTACTTGGATGAATGTGAAATCCGTTGTCTCAAAGAGACGGAAGGCTTTACTTATGCCATGGCAGTCTCTCTATGCCTCCAGGGGAGACTCTAGCGTACTTATTCTCGAGTTACTAAGAGACCCCCAACCTCTGGGGTCTCAGTGCCCATGGTCTCCTCTGCAATCACACTTTCCACAGTCACCTCTGTATCTAACTTTTGTGCAGTCCTGGACTTCAAGGTCCCAACCTCGTCACCTACCATTCTCCAATCTTCATCTCATACAAACTTCTATGTCTACAAGTCCTCGCACAACAGCTCCCTCCCCCTCGCCTCTCTACTTCTACAAAGTCCAACAAATCCCCTAAGGGTAAATCTTTTTCATTTCCAGTCTCTGGATCTCTACCTCTTTCTCGTTCTGTGAGTGTGGAGGTCCATCCTACCCCTTGTACAGTAGTTTCTTCTCATGTCCCCTCCCAAGCTACCTCTAACCTATCTTCTCCCCCACAGTAAATTCCATCATCGCCCCGATCTTTACTCACCCTCCTCCTATCTCCAGTATCATCCCACATATATCGTCCTTGTCTTCTGAAACAATTGAAGCTATCTCCAAATACATTGTGGAGACTAAACTATTGATGGACACTGATCCACCTCCTGTCACTCCTCTTCACTCTTCTCCGTCTGCACAACCCATTTGCAGCGTTCCAACCCTTTGCTGCTTGTTCGTTTTCCACTGCCTCCACATGTGGACTTTTCTAACCCTTCTAGTCTGTAGATACCTCTACCTTCTGATTTCTTGTAACCTTCTCTTTGCTAATCTTGGCTTATTTACAGTGGAATATCTGCAGCCTCAAAGGTAACCGGGATGAGCTCCAGGTGTTGCTCTCCCAGTTTTCCCCTGTTTGTGTTTGTTTACAAAAACTCAAATTATGCTCTACTGTTATCCGTCACATCTCAGGTTATGTTTTATTATATTCATCGAATCCTTTTCCTGATGGAACCTTTAATGAAAGTGCACTTCTTATATGCACCTGTATTCCATACCATGTGCTCTTTGTTTATACTTCGCTGCATTATACTGCAGCCTACATCCACTTGAATAAGTGGTATACAATCTGTTCTTTGTATCTCTCTCCTCGGGCATTATCTGTCCCAGATGTTGCATTACTAGTTTCTTCCTTACCACCACCACTTCTGTTACTTGGCAATTTTAATGTTCACCATATTCTCTGGGGGTCTCACTGTGACCCTCGCAGAATTCAGTTAAGACTAAGAAGTTTATTTTGACATGATACATGGTTGTACAGAGTAATATAATAGTTGGGTGTACATCCCAAAAGCCCTTAGTATGCAGAGCATTTCTGGCAAACTTAAAAATTAACTTAAGATTAGGAAGGCAATAATAGTTCATATGGTCATTAGATAAGTTACAGTGAGTACAAGAGAATTAAATATTCGATTAGGTAATGCTACATGGCTTTAATAAGTATAGTAGAGAATAATTACACTATTGAATTAGTTTATAATGATTACAGTATTACAATAGAACAATTTACAGTGTGATGTATTACAATTTAGTACTATTTAAAACAATGAAATTTAGATATCCTAATTTTGAAGTAGTGGGTAAGTGGTTAAGCAATCCTCAGCACAATATGAGTAGCTTTTGAGTAACTGGTAGGTATAAGGTATGGGTTGTCTGGTTAATTTTGGGTTATGATGTGATTTCTTAGTAGGGCCTTAAACTGATTTCCAGATCTTCGGACCCTTTACGTGCCAAGCTTTTTGCATAAGGAGAGATGGACACAAGAGATATTGAAGAGTGATTTGTGTCTCGTATTATGGCTGTGTTCTGTTATAGTTATCAAGGAGGAGCTTGAGAGGAGGGTTTTATTTGAGTATAGTGTTCTGTGTATGTAGTAGGCACAATAATAATTGTGGATGTTTTGAAAAGTGGTGGGGTATGTTGTCTAATGCAGGAGTTGGTAATCAATCATACTGCAGCACAAATACCATAGGTGAGGTAAGGGTAAATGATTGAGTGGTACAGAGCTAGAAGAGCTGATTGGGGTACATAGTACCGTATCTTTGAAAGGATGCCTACTGTTTTGGAGACTTTCTTGGAAATTTGCAGTATGTGTGTTTGAAATTTGAGACTGCAGTCAAGGTGGAGACCTAGAAATTTGCCCTCTGTTTGTCTCGAAATGGGTGAACGATTTATCAATATGTTTAGCTGTACATTTGAAGCTTTGTTTCCAAATAGCATGAAGTAGGTTTTGTCTATATTGAGAGTAAGTTTGTTGGTACAGTTATGTAAGTATAATATTGTAAGTGCTTTTTTAAGTGTATTTTTGGGGGTCTGAAATGGACTAACCTACTTGACATTATTTCTTAAGGGAGTAAATTCGTTCGGTAATGGCACTTGAGCAGCCTTCTGGAATGAATTTTGCTCGTTACTCGGGGGTCCACTGTATATATTTTTAGCAGTTTGGCATTTACAGTGTCTGTTATTATGGTTGGGTTTGGGTGAGAGAAGACATAAGTAGTGTCATCTGCAAATAAAATGGGTTTAAATAGATTAGATGTGTTTGGTAGGTCATTGATGTAAATGAGAAAGAAAAGTGGGCCAAGGACACTCCCCTGTGGGACTCCAATAAGAATAGGTTGTGTAGGGAGCTGGCTCCATTTGTATATACATACTGGGTTCTATTGCTAAGATAAGATTTTAGGTAATCGAGAGAGTGTCCTCTGACCCTGTAATGTGCGTGTTTTAGGTGCAAAAGGTCATGGTCAACTGTATCAAAAGCTTTTCATAAGTCTATGAAAAGTCCCAGGGAAAATTCATTTTTTCCAAGTGCAAAATATATTAGTTCAAGTACGTATATGTATAATAGCATCATTTGTACTTTTTTCAGGTTTAAACCCAAACTGTCAGGGGTTGAGTATGTTGTGGGTTACGGGTAGGAGTAGACTTGTTTGCAAATTATTTTTTCGAAGATTTTAGATAGTAGGGGCAAGTTTGATATAGGCCTATAGTTGTTCAGTTGGATCACCTCCTCTGAGGATCAGGGTGACCCTTGCTGTCTTAAGTATGGATGGGAAGGTGGAAGATTCAATGGATTTGTTAAAAAGAGTGGCAATAATTGGTTACAACACATGAGAAGCTTTTTTATACATGAGTGATGGTAATTTATTTAGGTTTCCTGCCTTGTTCTTTAGTGTTTTGATGATATGCAAGATTTCAGTAGGGTTTGTTGGGGCTAAAATAGAGTACGTATTTGGATAGTTGTCAGTGAGGTAGTCTTTTGGTTGAATGTTTGAGTTTGGGATTTTACTAGCTAGCTGTGTTCCTATGATTTGTAGGCTTTTATCACTTCTCTCCTCCTTGCATAGATCTCTCACTTTGCTCTTCCTCCGCACGTCCTCCCGGACGTGCATGACAGCGATCATTTTCCAATCCTTCTTATTTGTACTCACCACCTCCTCGCAGCCCATGCTGACATTTTGGCCTAGTGAATTGGGACCTTTACTCATGTCAAACTGCTTTTAATGAGGATCCTTTTTTGTCCTCCATTGACGAACTGTTATAACTCTTCTCAGCCTCAGTTTTATCCGCAGCTTCACATTCTATACCCCAAACCTCAGGCAGGCATTCTCAGAGGTGCGTGCCTCAGTGGTCTCCTGCCTGTGCTCATGCAGTACATTTGAAACGCACTGCGTGAAGCAGATATCGATACAATAGGACCACAGAGCTCCTCCTTGATTTTAAGCAGATGATAGCAGCCACCTGCCGTGTCATCCAAGAAGCTAAACGCACTTGGTGGGATTATTTCTCTACCTTCACTTCGGCTTCCTCTATGAGTGCAGTCTAGAAAAAAGTATGGAAACTGAGTGGCAAATACACTCCCGACCCGGTTCCCGTCCTTCGGGTTGCCAATGTTGCTGTAGCTAACCCTCTTGATGTTACCACTGAACTTGGTCATTATCTTGTCCATATCTCCCAGGGGCTCCATCTCTGCCCCTCCTTTCTTTTCTCCAAATCTTCCAGAGAGTCTGAGCTCTTAGAATTTTCTTCTAGCAGAGAAGAGACTTACAATGTGCCTTTTACACTTCTAGAATTAGAGTCAACATTCTCCGCTTGCAAATCATCGGCAGCTGGGCCGGACAAAATTCATATCTGTATACTTCAGCATTTACATCTGCCAACGTCTCTCTAATCTTACAGTGGAACCTCGGTTTTCGTGATTAATCCATTCTAAAAAGTATGATGAAAACTGAATCATATGAAAACTGAAGCAATATTTCCCATAAGAGATAATGTAAATCCAATTAATCTGTTCTGGACACCCAAAAATATAAACAAAAAATACATTTTATTGAGAATAACTATAGTTTTACATACAAAAAACAATGAGAAATAAATAAAAATGACTAATTAAATGGATAAATGAACATTTAACATCACTTTTACGTTTATTAAAAACTCTTGTTGGCGTATGGAAGATGGCGAGGAGGGGAGAGGGAGGAGGAGAGGTTATTGTTTGGAAGGGGAATCCCTGTCCATAAGGAATTCAGGTATCAAGGCCCTATCCGGGGTTACATCCCTTCTTTGTCTTTTACTGGCACTAGGACCAGCTTGAGTCACTGGACCCCTGTCGCACAAAAAATCTGTCCAGAGAGGTCTGTTTCTGGTGTCTCTCTAACAACATGCTTAACTCCTGCCAGTTTGGGTTTAGACCAAAAAAAAGTATGTATGATACTATTATACAAATGCTTGAACTAATATATACAGCTCTTGGTAAAACAATATCCTCTGGGGCTCTTCATTGACCTACGGAAAGTGGTTGATACAGTTGACCACAATCTCCTACACCTAAAACTAAATCATTATGGCATCAGAGGATATTCTCTTGATTACCTAAAATCCTATCTTAATGACAGACACCAGTATGTATATGCAAATGGAGTCAACTCCACTATCCAGCCTGTAGCTGTAGGAGTACCCCAGGGCAGTGTCCTAGGCCCACTCCTCTTTCTCATTTACATCAATGATCTCCCTAATGCATCCCAACTCCTTAAACCAGTTCTGTTTGCAAATGACACTACTTATGTCTTCTCCCATTCAAACCCAGCTGTACTTAGAAACACTGTAAACAATGAGCTGCTATAGATATATACAGTACTTGGATGATGACCAACAAACTCACTTTCATCATAGACAAAACATACTTCATGCTGTTTGTCAACAGAGCCTTAAATATCCAACTTAATATATCGATAAATGGTTACCCTATATCAGGACACACTGAGGGTAAATTTCTAGGTCTTCTCCTTGACTGTACTAATCTTAAATTTCATTCCCACATCCAACACATATTTGGAGTATACCTGGAGAGGGTTCCAGGGGTCAACGCCCCTGCGGCCCGGTCTGTGACCAGGCCTCATGGTGGATCAGGGCCTGATCAACCAAGCTGTTACTGTTGGCCGCACGCAAACCGACGTACGAACCACAGCCTGGCTGGTCAGGTACTGACTTTACGTGCTAGTCCAGTGCCTGCTTGAAGACAGCCAGGGGTCTATTGGTAATCCCCCTTATGTATGCTGGGAGGCAGTTGAACAGTCTTGGGCCCCTGACACTTATTGTGTTGTCTCATCGTGCTAGTGGCACTCCTGCTTTTCATTGGGGGGGGTGTTATATCATCTGCCGAGTTTTTTGCTTCCATAGGGAGTAATTTTCGTGTGCAAGTTTGGTACTAATCCCTCTAGGATTTCCCAAGTGTATATGATCATGTATCTCTCCTGCCTGTGTTCTAGGGAGTACAGGTTTAGGAACTTCAAGTGTTCCCAGTAATTAAGGTGTTTTATTGCAGTTATGTGTGCCATGAAGGTTCTCTGTACATTTTCTAGGTCAGCAATTTCACTTGCCATGAAAGGTACCAAGAAAATTTCCAAATCAGTAGGAATTCTTTCCAAAATACGATACTATATACCACAAACGACACTCCTTACCCTATACCACTCTTTAATATATCCTTACCTCACCTATGGTATTTGTGCCTGGGGATCAACCACAGGCAACCTTTAATATCCCAACACAAAGCTGCTGTGCGGATGATTACCAGCTCCTGTGCTAGACAGCACACCCCACCACTTTTCAAAAGACTGAACTTGCTAAATATACGAGACATACAATCGTATTATTGTGCCTACTACATATACAGAACATTAAGTTCCACTATAAACCCTCCACTTAAGCTTCTCCTTGACAGTTACAACAGAATGCACAGTCACAATACAATGCATAAGGCACTCTTTAACATCCCTCGTGTCAGTCTCACATTATGCAAGAACGCTATGCACATAAAGGGCCTGAAGATCTGGAATTCACTACCTGAACTGGTAAAGGATCCCCTGACTACTCATAAATTTAGGACTGCTGAAAAATCATCTTATCTCAATATTAACCAAATCAACCAAAATATCTGCTAATTAGTTATATTATGTGACCTCTAGGCTTTGAACTTTTGCCAATCCATGAAATATTACTGCCTGTACTATTACTTGTAATATTACTTTTATTATGTGCAACTTCAAGATAATTATACTTATAAACCACCTCCTTGACTACCTCGCATTAGTATAAGTTTAAATAAGATTGTAAAACAGTTAACCACTATTTCTTGTTAAGCTCTAAGTAGTTACTATGTACTATTATCTTGTCTAGTTTTAAGTAGTTACTACTTATTAGGATTAGTCTGCCCGAAATGCCCCGGCATGATAATGGCTTTTTTTGTACTTAGCAAAACAAAATTGTAATTACACATTGTAACCTTTACAAAAAAAATAAACCTTTATCTTTATATTTTATCTTTTTATCCTTGACCGATCACTATGATACTCATTGGCTCCACTATTTTGTTCACTCTCATGACCTCCGCAATCCTTCCATATATAGGATGGTAACAGATGTTAGTAGATATTCCTTATTTGTCCGCCGCCCCTGTTTACTCTTTCCCTTTTCTCTTTGTCTACATTCACACTTCTCTTCAGTTGCCACCTTTCTATGTTCATGTAACATCTAACTTTTCCCTTCCCCCTTGGGAAGTTCCGATGTTTCGTGTCTGTTCTTCCCCACTGCCATGCTCGAAAGCCCAAATACCTATGGTTGCTTCTCGCTCTCTTTTTTCTTAATCACTTCCAGTTTCATTCTCATGCCATCGCATTGTACACCAATGGTTCCAAGTCTTCTGACGGTGTTGGATTTGCAGCAGTGTTTCCAGACAGCATCGTGCGAAGGCATTTATTAGCCCAGCTAGCATTTTTACTGCTGAGTTGTATGCAATTCTTGTAGCACTTATCCGTGTTGCATCTATGCCTGTGTCACCATTTGTGGTAGTTTCAGACTCCCTTAGTGATTTGCAGGCTGTTCGAAATTTTGATTCACCTCATCCCCTGGTTCTTCGTATCCAACTTTGGTTACGCTGTATCTCTAGCAAGCACAAAGATATTGTTTTTGCTGGGTCCCTGGTCATGTTGACATACAGGGCAATGTTTAGGCAGGACTGCTGCACGTCAGCAGTACATGACCTCCCAGTTTCATATAGAGGTGTTCCATTCACAAACTATTTTGCTGTGATTTCTACCCACCTTGCAACCATTAACTGGAGAGAATTCCAGGGTTCAAGCCCCCGCAGCCCGGTCTGTGACCAGGCCTCATGTTGGACCAGAGCCTGATCAACCAGGCTGTTACTGCTGGCCGCACGCAGTCCAACGTACGAACCACAGCCCGGCTGATCAGGTACCGACTTGAGGTGCCTGTCCAGTGCCTGCTTGAAGACAGCCAGGGGTTTGTTGGTAATCCCCTTATGTATGCTGGGAGGCAGTTGAACAATCTTGGGCCCCTGACACTTATTGTGTTGTCCCTCAACGTAAAGTGGCACCCTGCTTTCATTGGGGGATGTTAAATCGCCTGCCGAGTCTTTTGCTTTCGTAGGGAGTGATTTTCGTGTGCAAGTTTGGTACTAATCCCTCGAGAATTTTCCACGTATATATAACAATGTATCTCTCCGCCTGCGTTCTAGGGAGTACAGGTTTAGGAACTTCAAGCGTTCCCAGTAATTGAGGTGGTTTATCGCAGTTATGCTGCCGTGAAGGTTCTCTGCACATTTTCAAGGTCAGCAATTTCACCTGCCTTGAAAGGTGCAGTTAGTGTGAAGCAATATTCCAGCCTAGATAGAACAAGCATTTGTAAGTGTCAACATGGGCTTTGCATCCCTGGTTTTGAAGGTTCTCATTATCCATCCTGTCATTTTTCTAGCAGATGCGATTGCTACGGTGTTATGGTCCTTGAAGGTGAGATCCTCTGACATGATCACTCCCAGGTCTTTGACATTGTTTTTCGCTCTATTGTGTGGTTTGAATTAGTTTTGTACTCCGATGAGATTTTAATTTCCTCACGTTTTCCGTATCTGAGTAATTGAAATTTCTCATCATTGAACTTTATATTGTTTTCTGCAGCCCATTTAAAGATTTGGTTTATGTCTGCTTGGAGTCTTGCAGTGTCTTCAACGGTGGACACTGTCATACAGATTCAGGTGTCATCTGCAAAGGAAGACAGGCACTGTGGCTTATATCCCTGTCTATGTCCGATATGAGGATGA
The DNA here is from genome assembly GCA_009830355.1 of Cherax destructor. NCBI lineage: Eukaryota > Metazoa > Arthropoda > Malacostraca > Decapoda > Parastacidae > Cherax > Cherax destructor. Next base: position 25,850 of record WNWK01011930.1, on the reverse strand, counting down.
GGAACAGGATGGGAGCGAATACTGTGCCTTGTGGAACAGAGCTTTTCACTTAGCGCCCAGACTTTACTCTGTTGACTACTACTCTTTGTGTTCTACTTGTTAGGAAATTATAGATCCATCTACCAACTTTTCCTGTTATTCCTTTATCACGCATTTTGTGTGCTATCACACCATGGTCACACTTGTCAAAGGCTTTTGCAAAGTCTGTGTATATACATCTGCATTCTGTTTGTCCTCTAGAGCATCCAGGACCTGTCATAGTGGTCCAGTAGTTGGGACAGACAGGAGCGACCTGCTATAAACCCATGCTGCCCTGGGTTGTGTAATTGATGGTTATCTAGATGAGTGGCGATCTTGCTTCTTAGAACCCTTTCAAAGATTTTTATGATATGGATGTTAGCGCTATTGGTCTGTAGTTCTTTGCTATTGCTTTACTGCCGCCTTTGTGGAGTGGGGCTATGTCTGTTGTTTTTAGTAACTGCGGACGACCCCAGTGTCCATGCTCCCTCTCCAAAAGGATGTTAAAAGCACGTGATAGGGCTTCTTGCAGTTCTTGATGAACACTGAGTTCCTGAGTAGGGCCTGAGCGGAGTGCATGGGCATGTCATTTATCGCCTTTTCAAAGTCATGTGGCGTTAGGGTAATGTCAGATAGGCTTGCGTCTACCAGGTTCTGTGGCACTCTATAAAAAATCATTTAGGTCTTCAACTTTCAGTCTGTTAGCGGCTCACTAAAAACTGAGTCATACTGGGACTTTAGTAATTCACTCATTTCCTTGTGTCATCTGTGTAGGACCCATCCGTTTTAGTAGGGGCCCAATACTGGATGTTGTTCTCGACTTTGTTTTGTCATAAGAAAAGAAATACTTTGGGTTTCTTTCAATTTCATTTATGGCTTTTAGTTCTTCCCGCGTTTCTTGATTCCTGTAAGATTCCTTTAGTTTTAATTGATGTTTGCTATTTCTCTGCCCTAGTGTCTCCTACGTATTTCAGATATATTGGCCTCTTGTAGCTGCCCGTTATTTTTTGCCTTCGCCTGTATAGGGAGCGCCTCTCTTTCTAGTTTACATCTCCTCCTTTTCCTTAAGGGAATTTGCCTTGAGCAAACCTCAAGTGCCACAGAGTTAATTTGTTCTAGACATAGGTTAGGATCCGTGATGCTTAGGCTATCTTCCCAGTTTATATCATTTAGGACTTGGTTTACTTGGTCCCACCTTATGTTTTTGTTATTGAAGTTGAAATTGGAGAAGGCTCCTCGACTGATCACATTTTGTCGATCTGGGGCTCCCCTCATGCATTTTGTTGTGATCTGAGTATATGTTTTTGATATGATGACATTTCGTATCAGATCATCATTGTTAGTGAAGATGAGGTCCAGTGTATTCTCCAATCTTGTAGGATCTATTATTTGTTGGTTTAAGGTGAATTTGGTGCAGAGATTTAAAAGCTCGTGTGTGTGGAGTTTTCATCTGAGCTGCCTCCTGGTGTTATCTCTCTATCACATTATTTGCAATATTCCTCCATTTTAGGTGCCTTAGGTTGAAGTCCCCAGGAGCAAGATGTTAGGGCAGGAGCTGGAAGGTTTTCCAGACAGTGGTCAATTTTCGAAGCTGTTCCTGGAATTGTTGGGACGTTGCATCCGGGGCTTGTATACAACCACGATGACCAGGTTTTGATTCTCGATCTTTACTGTTAAAACTTCAACTACATCATTTGAGGCATTTAGTAGTTCTGAGCATATAAGTGACTCTGTGATATACAGCCAACCCCCATCCCTTCCCTTTGCCTGTTCACTCTGTCACATCTGTATAGGTTGTAGCCCGGGATCCATATTTCATATTTATTTTTATTAACACATCGGCCGATTCCCACCAAGGCAGGGTGGCCGAAAAAAACTTCATCATTCACTCCATCACTGTCTTGCAGAGGGGGCTTACACTACAGTTATAAACTCCAACAAAACCCTCCTTCAGATGCAGACACTGTCTTCCATCTCCAGGACTCAAGTCCACCTGCGGTTTCCAGAATCCCTTCAGTTACTTGCTCACACTCCACAGCAGCGTCACGTATTAAAACCCATTTGTCTCATTCAGCTCCTATCTAACACGCTTACGCATGCTTGCTGAAGTCCAAAGCCCCGCATCAAAACCTCCTTTCCTCCTCCCTCCAACCTTCCTATCAACACCTACCATCCTTCCGGAATCCACCCTCACACTTATATAATGCAAGACAACCACTATGAAAAAAAAATAGAAGAATTCCAAGCGCTTTCGTGACTGCTTGTAGTGTTTTATATATATATATATTATATATATATATATATATATATATATATATATATATATATATATATATATATATATATATATATATATATATATATATATATATATAATGGAAATGATGATGGAACACATTGTTCCCTCCTCCTCATTTTCGTGCCCCAGAAGCCTCAACACTCGTCAATATATGACCACTCATTGTGTCTTACCTTTACAACACTTCTTTCAGGACCAGTTTAATCTTCAGGTCCACTTCATCATTCTTCAGCAATGTATTGGTTTATGATCATTAAATATCTTCCAGAAATATTTTCTGGAATTCCATTTTAAGACTGATGCAAAATGAACTTGCAACAATAATATGGAGTTGTGTTTCTTTATGTGTCGTAAGCACGCAACACAGTGCTGATTCATGTTGTAAGTTTGTTTGCTGGCTTTATGATGTTCCCCAGACCCATGCTGTGGGTGGAAGTCTTTCATTAACTCTGGGCTGTAATTCACGGAGCTCTAGAGCTTGGATGAGAATACAAAAATTTATCTTTGTCGTGAAGAATATTGAGCACATAAGAGCAGGTATTTGTTGGTTTTCTGTATATTTTTAATTTAAATTTATGGCTCCCTTTAATAATTAGGACATCTACAAAGGCAATGAGTTATTTTGGTCAAACTCAACCGTAAAATTTATGGAAATATCTAGAATATTTAATTAAACAAAGAAATGGTTTATCTATATTCTTGGGCATTATACATACAGCATTATCAATATATCTGTACCACTTTGTTTTTTCGGGTATAATTCTGTTACACAGTCTTGTTTCAAAAATTTTATGTACAAATTATTAAAGACTAGTAGGAGAGGATTTCCCATTGCAATACCAAACTTTGAGTGTAACTCGCCCATTAAATACAAACTCTGCATGAACAGTACAAAGTTTAATAAGCTCAATATTGTTGGCACAGACAATGGTTCAGATAGTAAATATAATAAATATTCACTAGGAACTTTTGTAAACAACGAAGTGTCATCAAAACTATCCATATTATAGTTATTTAATTTGTCAACTAAATCAATATTATTTTTAACATTAAAGTTAAAATTTTTGCCAACAATTGGGGTCAATATATCTACTAGCCATTTGGATAATTTGTAGGAAACTGAAGCAATGCAGCTAATTATGGGTCAGGCTGGATTACCTGGTTTATATTTCAATTAATTCATACATATATGGGTTGGTATCATAAATTTTTTAGTTCATCTTTACCTTCAGTAGTCGTTTTATTGTTTTGTTAAGGTTACTTTTACATGAATCTCAGTGATTGTTTTTGAGTTTGCCATTAGTAAATGAAATTATTAATTTTACTTTGGTAATCAGTTTTTTTTTAAATTACTATTGTATCTATTTTCCCTGCGTTACCAATATGCAAATTATTATTTATAATAAGATTTGTGTACGACTTAAAAAAAAAATCTGAAGACAATTGTGAGTATTTTGTTTTATAACAGAACTATAAAATATACCCTTACTTATTCTAATTTCCTCAATGGATAAATCAGTAAATTTTTCCAAGTAACGAAAAGTTTTTGTATTTTACACATTATTGATTTTTTAGCTGTTGTAATGTTGTGTGTTTCATCTGTCAAGTTAATTACAAAGTTGGATTAAACATAACAACATCGTAATTTACTTATCAGTTGAAGCATAAGATGTCAACACAACCGCTGCTCTGGGTTTCTGCTAAGTTTTGCAATCTCTGAAAAGTTAATTAGTGAAAATTGCAGATGCTTTTATAACGTGGAAAAATTTAATGATTTATCCATTAAGAATATAAAGAAAGAAGGGACTGGTGTAGGCTTTCTGACCCATGTACTTGCCTAGCCTATTTTTAAAGCTACTCAAGCTTTTAGGTTCAATGACGGTACTCAGGAGTTTGTTCCACTCATCCACAACTATTACAAGACCAATGTTATTTTATATTCTTTCTAAATTTTTTTTTTTCCAACATGAACACATTGCTGCCTTGGTTAAATATTTTTATCACTTTATTAACATCCCCTTTATTTATTCATTTTTTTCCATTTATACACCCCAGTCATATCCTGTAATTCTACGCCTAGAGTGCACAGATTCAGGGCCTCAGTCTATCCTCGTAGGAAAGATTTCTGATAGACAGGATCAACTTTGTTATTCTTCCTTTTACTTTTCCAGCGCATTTATGCCCAACTGTAATACGGTGACCAGAACTGTGCAACATAATATAAATGAAGCCTAACCAACGATATATAGAGTTGAAGTGTAACCTGAAGACTCCTGTTTTTATACTTCTTAATATGAAGCCAAGAATTCCATTCGTTTTACTGCAAACACTTGCACACTGTGGTCTTGGTTTTATATTACTGCTAATCAGAACTCCTAAATATTTTTCGCATTCAGAGTGAGATGTTATTTAGTTTATAAGGATATGGTTATTTGTCTATATTAAACTACATCTGCCACTTCTCCGACTACCGCATCAGTCTATTCAAATTTTCTTGTAGTGCTCTAGTGTCTTCGTAAAAAATTATCCGATTGTCTATTTGCCGATTGCCTATTTCCTCATCTCTGTCGTTTATACAAATTTTGAACAACACAAGACCCAATACTGACCCCTGTGGAACACCGCTTGTGATGCGTCCCCGCTCTGATTTCTCCCCATTTATTAAAACTGTTGCCTATTTATCAACCACGCCTCTATCCAGAATTTTTTTTATCCAATTCCTTGTGCCTCTAGTTTCTTCAACAGTCTCCGATGTGGAAATCTATATACACAATATCATGTTCATAACCATGATCCACCTCCTCAAATACCTTAGTGAAAAAAAGTTAATAAATTCGTAAGGCAGGAACACCATTGATGAACTCAATATAAGTAAGGGGATGGTTTATAGTTCAATGGTCAAACAAAATATTCTCAATTATCCTTGGATATTTTTTAAGTAATATGTAAATCTTACTTACTAATAATGAAAAGTTGTATATTACTTAAGCAGACAAAATAAAAGCACCATAGTCGTCAAGAATCATCACAACTACGGTGATCTTCACACCAATTACCTCATCTTTGTACATAGTTCTACTGTTTTCGATTATGTTCTTGAATTTATATTGATAAAGTCACTGGATGGCAAAACATCTACAATAAAGATACCAGATTTGTACTTGTGTCATTTTCATCTTGTCTGTAATGTATACCATTCGAACAACAATCCTGACCACCAACCATCATAACATTTGTAGATTAAAAAAAAAACATAAACCAGCTAATCCAGCCAGACCCCTAATTAGCTCCATTACTTCAGTTTCCTACAAATTATCCAGACGTGGTAGATATGTTGGTAATTGCTGGCAAAGTTTCTAACTTTAATGTTGGTAAATTAAGCACCATGACTGATTTAAATAATTACGGTATGATTAGATTAGATATCATCTCTTTTTGGTTAAAAAAAAATTCAGTTGATAATTTATTACACTGGTCCCATTTGGAATATTTTTAATTTTTATTTTTATTCATGGTTGCGATCTTACATATTCTTGGGCTGCTGATTGTAAATATCTAAACCATTTTGCTCTATCACTTTTTTTGAATAAAATACAAATTAATAAAAAAAATGTTTTTTAAAAAATTGTTACTTTAAAAAAATTGGGAAAATAATCAAAAAGCACATTGTTTAGTTTTAAGAATATGAATTCCAAATCAACTTAAAATCAAATAAAATTATTTTTTAAAAAAAAATGTGCTAGTGGTTAGCCTACATTTTGGATCAAAGGAAGGGGGCCCCGTTTTTGTTTTTCCGTGCTGTGCATCGAGACCTTTGTTTCAAAAACTAACCAATCAGCTGACATTCCATTTGCCCTGGTATAGATTCCATGGTAAATTTGAGGAACCACTTCCTTTTTCCCCTGTATACAATTTTGGGGGAAAAATTTTAAATAAGTAAAAAAAAGTGCATCTTCACATACTGCCCCAAGTTTTAAATTTAAAATCAGGTTTGGGGATCATTTTTCTATTCGGGGCCCTTTTTTCCTAGTGGACAATCTGCTTGAATAAAACCCAGGCATTCCCCTCGCACCTGCTAATGCTTCAAAAAATATGCCGCAGGGAAAAAAGTTCCCCTTTGCTTCCTTCATTATACGGGGAAACTTTGACTCCTTTGGGCGTTCCATTCTTGTTAAAGGGCCCTTTCAAAAATTTTTTTTCATAAGCCCTAATTTGATGTATGGTGGCAGCAGAATTTTTTGGGGGGTCAACTAGTGGCACAGTTTTCACGTGTGATTTCCGAGTAAAAGTTGGTTCTTGGTGGCCAGTTTTTTGTTCAAGTTGGCTGTCCCTACTACCCAAAAAGCCAAAAAACGGGGAACGGTTATCCACCTTGAAGACCATAGGAGACAATAATTTTAAATCCCCAAAATGGACTTGATTAGTGTTTCAATTTTTAAGTTTTTTGGGACACTATCCCCAAAAAATGCACTGTGTTGCCATTGTAAAAGAAGCCTTTAAACTTTTTTTAGAAAATCAATGAAGAGTCTTCATTTTTGTTTTGAAACTCCCCTTTGTTCAAAAGGCCCCAAAATATTTAAAGAAAACTAAAGTTTCCCTTCTGTCTAAGAACGGGAATTCCACTTTCTGGGTACCAAGCGAATGTTGTTCCAGGAGCTAGAAGCCTGTTTCCTTCAGTCTAAGAAAGTAACTTCCTTTCCTTTGGAAAGTTAAGGTCTCTCACCAAGTCACTGGCTCAACTTGGTTGAAGGGTTTGGGATCGTCATTTGTTGGTGGTCACAGTCTACTTCCATCTCCTTAAATCACTGGTATCAGATTTTGATGAATTTGCCATGTCTCAGGTGGCACAGGTACAGGAATATCTTCAGAGTGTGGAACAACCTTATTGTTGAAGGAATATTTGGGTATATTATGCGATCTTTAGTCTTCTTGTTGAATCCAGCTACTTTAGCATACAAAGTAGCAGTCATCATGGTGGTTCATCTGCTCCCGTCATACCATTGGTACTCCAAGGTCAGTTTTAACTGACCACATTTGGGCTTCGGATGCAACTCTTGCAAGCTTTGTGTGGTGCAAATGGTTTGTCTTGGTCTCCAAGTTTGCAGCCAAAATAAGCAAAGTAGCAGCGCTTCAATAAAAAAGGAGAATGTTTCGGGAATCTGAAGGGATAATTGCCCCAGACATTGCAAAATATGTCGTGAATTTAGCACCTCTAGACATTAATAATCTGAAAATAAATAAATATATATTAAATTTAACATTTAATTCAATATTAGGTAAGCATTTTAATTGGTAATATACCACTTTCTCATTTACTTATGTTATACGAAAAAAGAAAAGTAACGTTTCCGTATAACTTGACAACCTGATTGAGAGATGAATAAAAACACCTGAATACTATTTTTCCATATTTATACCAAAAAGATACCATAGAGTCAATAAAAAAATCATGTGACCGTGCTATCTGAAAATCTGGGTGATACCATTAACCATTGCCTGTACCAAAAATCATTGACTTATTAAACTTTGTACTCATGCAAAGTTTGTGTTTAATCAGTTTACACAAAGAAGTTTGATATCAATGGGAAATCCCTCTCACCACTCCTTAGTAATTGAAATGGAATATATGTATTTAGAAACAAGGCTGCTTAAAGAATTCTTCCTGATAAAGCCAAGTCTGAACAAATTGATGATATTTATGTCTAATGCAAAAGAATATAGATATGAACCATTTCCTTTTTTTTTAATTAAATAAATTACTCATTACAAAAATTTGCTGTTAGGTTTGAACAAAATAACTCATTGATTTATTGAATATCTTGATTAATAAGGCTTACCCTATATTTAAATTAAAAATTTGTGAATACAATAATTTCGTAAAATCATTTTTAACCTCGAAAAAAATATATTTCATTCAGTTTGTTTATTATTAAATAATGTAAACTTATCTAAAATATTTTATTGGTTAGCTAGATTAAATTGCACTTTTATAATAAGTTTTCTAAAGTTCTTTTGGTAAAAATTATTAATTTTTACATTAACATAAATTAAAAAAAAATTTTTCTTTAAAAAGTATAAGAGAAAATTTTAGAAAGGACTTGATTTTAAATGAGTTTTCTAATTGACCAGTTTTTCCTATTCGGAGACATATATAATAAGTATAATGAAAGCATTGAGACTTGTAGCACTTAGAGCAGATCATTAGGCAGGAGGAGCTGTCTCAAGCAACATACCACAATATACATTATAATTCTTCAAGTAAAGTTGTGTGTACATCACCAGTACTCTAATACAAGGGAGTCCGTCCGTAGTAAGCATATGAAAACGGAGAAATAATGTATTATTTGGTCTAATTCACAAAAAAAATTGTTATGGCGTGAATACAGGATCAGGTAAATAAATACTTTTGGTGTACACAAAGTTAGTAAAATTCATGTAGGAAGGTCAAAAATAGACTTGAAAAAAATATTTCATGTCAGGTTTAATTTTTTTCTTGAAGTGTTTTTTGCGAAAGGTATACACACCGGGAAAGGAAATTTTTTTCTCAGTTAAACAGGGCTTGTTTGGGATTAAAGTATATTGTGATTGGTGATGTGGTGACATAAAAATTTTTTAGCCCCCATTGGGGCCCTTTCCCCAAATTTCAACTAACCATGAGAGGACCATGTAGGGAACCCACATGAAAAAGGGTTAAAGGGGTTAACCCCAAAAAAAATTAAACTTGGGTTTTAGTTTACTCCTCCTCCAAAAATCAAATTGAAAATGAAATGAAAAATTACTCATTCCCCCCCCCCCCCCCCCCCCAAAAAAAAAAACACACAAAATGTATAGTATAAAATCATGGAAATCTAAAAAGGGTGGGCACCTAAAAAAGGGGGGCTCATCAACACACCCAGCAGGGTTTCGGGAGGAAATTCTGTTAAAACCTACTTGAGTTTAGACGGGGTTTTCAGCAGTAAAAAGGAAAAGGTGGGTAGATGCATTTTCTTGGACGGGAAGGGTTTGCACAGTTCCCCCAAAAAGACTAGTGCTTGGAGGACCAGGAGGTATAACGGGGAAGGGCCCTGTGGATCGGGGGAAACCTGTCAGGAAGACAAACGAGTCATGGTGGGGGGGGTGGTTGGGCGCCGTAACGTGGGTGATTCCACGGGGGGCAGTCCTAGGACCAGTGCTTTTCTTTTTGTAACGACATGAGGAAGGAAAGACTCTGAAGTGCCCCTGTTTGCAGATGATGTAAAGTTGATGAGAATTCAATCGGACGAGGACCAGACAGTTTTTCAAAGGGTCTGGCGGCTGCAGGCCTGGTCCAGCAACTCCCTGGTTCAACCCCCCCGGAAAAAGTCATGAATTTTGGTGAAGGACAAAAAACCGCAGACGGAGTTCAGTCTAGGGGGGCCCAAAGGCCAAAAACCTCACTTAAAGAAAAGGATCTTGGGGTGAGTATAAACCGACACATACCAGGCACATAAACCCCCAAAAACTGCTGCAGCATCGGGCGCCGAAAACCCAAAAGAACAGCATTGACATCTAAAAGGAATCTTAACCCCTGTACACTGTGACGTTACCCCAAATTTTGGAATAGCAGCCCAGTTTGGGAACCCCCCCCAGCCAAGCACGAAGGAAACTAAAAAAGTCAAAAAGGTTTTTCCAATACTGGTCCCGGGCTAAATTCCTCGAGGAGGTTAAAAAAACGACCTACAAAAAGGGGAATGGAGAGATGGGGGAAATATGATAACAACCCCAAAACTGAAAGGTCGACAAGGTGGAAGAGAAGTGTTCCAGAGATGGGGGACACAACAAGGGGTCCATTGGAAGTTGAAGCTAGATGAATCACAGGGGGGTTAGAAAGTATTTCTTCATAAAAGTGGGGGGAAGTGGAAAATCTGGGAAGTGATGTAGTGTAGGCAGGATCCATACATAGCTTTAAGAAGAGGTTGATAAAGCTCATGGAGCGGAAAGTGACCCAATGGGCCAGCAAGGGGGGCGGGGCCAGGAGTTGTGACTCCCCCTCAACCAAACTAGGTGAGTACAATAGGTGAGTACACACACACACACACACACACACACAGTTTTCAAAACAAATTGAAGGGATCGTACACCAACGCAAACGGAATAACAAATCAGTTTGAAGGTGGCACAAAAAAATCACAGGGCATCAGCAGACATCTGATTACAGAAACCAAGTTCACAGAAATGTAAAAAGCAATCTTTCCCCAATGTATATCAGATACTGACAAACCAGTGGAGTTTTGGGAATTGGAAGGAGAGAGACAGAGGGAATTATGGAGCACTGTAAGGAAAACTTCAGACTGGGGTCCCAAGGTGGTGATTTTGATGATGTACAACACACCACAGAACAGCAGGAGGCCAAAAAAATGCGATGAGAGCAACAGGCAATGGTTAAAACACCAGCTGAAGTAAAACACCCCCTGGTATGCAAAATTCAATTTTCGGGACTAAAAACCAAAGGTTTTTGGGGAAAACGAGCTACACTGGACCAGAACCATGGAGTCAAAGTTGATGGGGTGGTACTGGGAAAAACCCCATGCATAAACACGTCAGGAACACTACCAGAGAGAGGAGAGGATGAACCAGGGCAAATGGACCTCAAATTCCCCTTTAGTGTTCAGACATTGGGATTTTTATATATGAAAAGGCCCCCCAGAGCTAGTGATATGTGGTCTTGAGCTTCGAATACATTGTCGAGTTACAAGTGGAGAGGGAAGCAGGACGAGTAGGATGGGAGAAGCCAAACTAAAAAAGAGGGGAATACAAAGGCATGATAAATTTCCTGCATGAGGTTCAGTGGGAAAGAGAACTGGTGGGAAAATCAGTACATGAAATGATGGAGAACTGACAACAAAATGCAAGGAGGTACAGGAGAGGTTCGTCCCAAGGGCAACCACAAATAATGGGAAGAGCAGAACGAACCCTTGGTTCACCCAAGGGGTGAAAAGAGAGAGAGGTGGGTAGATTGCATTTTCTTGGACTGTTAAGAAGGCTTTCGACATAGTTCCACACAAGATATTAGTGCAAAAGCTAGAGGAGCAGGCAATTTTAACAGAAAACGCACTGCAGTGGATCAGAGAATACCTGACAGGAAGGCAACGAGTCATGGTACGTGACGAGGTGTCAGAGTGGGCGCCTGTGACGAGCTGTCAGAGAGGGCGCCTGTGACGAGTTGTCAGACAGGGCGCCTGTGACGAGCTGTCAGAATGGGCGCCTGTGACGAGCTGTCAGAGTGGGCGCCTGTGACGAGTTGTCAGAGAGGGCGCCTGTGACGAGCTGTCAGAGTGGGCGCCTGTGACGAGTTGTCAGAGTGGGCGCCTGTGACGAGCTGTCAGAATGGGCGCCTGTGACGAGGCTGTCAAGTGGGCGCCTGTGACGAGCTGTCAGATTGGGCGCCTGTGACACTGTCAGAGTGGGCGCCTGTGACGAGTTGTCAGAGAGGGCGCCGTGACGAGCTGTCAGAGTGGGCGCCTGTGACGAGTTGTCAGAGGGCGCCTGTGACGAGCTGTCGAGTGGGCGCCTGTGACGAGTTGTCAGAGGGGCGCCTGTGACGAGCTGTCAGATTGGGCGCCTGTGACGAGCTGTCAGATGGGCGCCTGTGACGAGCTGTCAGGGTGGGCGCCTGTGACGAGCTGTCAGAGTGGGCGCCTGTGACGAGCTGTCAGAATGGGTGCCTGTGACGAGCTGCCCAGAATGGGCGCCTGTGACGAGCTGGCAGAGTGGGCGTCTGTGACGAGCTTCAGAGTGGGCGCCTGTGACGAGCTGTCAGAGTGGGCGCCGTGACGAGCTGTCGAGGGGCGCCGTGACGAGCTGTCAGAGTGGGCGCCGTGACGAGCTGTCAGGAGTGGGCCCCTGTGACGAGCTGTCAGAGGGGGCGCCTGTGACGAGCTGTAGAGTGGGCCCTGGACGAGCTGTCAGAGTGGGCGCCTGTGACGAGCTGTCAGAGTGGGCGCCTGTAACGAGCTGTCAGAGGGGCGCTGTGACGAGCTGTCAGAGTGGGCGCCTGTGACGAGTGTCGAGTGGGCGCCTGTAACGAGCTGTCAGATTGGGCGCCTGTGACGAGCTGTCAAGTGGGCGCCGTGACGAGCTGTCAGAGTGGGCGCCTGTGACGAGCGCCCAGAGTGAGCGCCTGTGACGATTGTCAGAATGGGCGCCTGTGACGAGTTGTCGGGTGGGCGCCTGTGACGAGTTGTTAGAGAGCGCCTGTGACGAGCTGTCAGAGTGGGCGCCTGTGACGATTGTCGAGAGGGCGCCTGTGACGAGCTGTCAGAATGGGCGCCTGTGACGAGCTGTCAGAATGGGCGCCGACGAGCTGGCAGAGTGGGCGCCTGCGACGAGCTGCCAGAGTGGGCGCCTGTGACGAGCTGTCAGAGTGGGCGCCTGTGACGAGCTGTCAGAGTGGGCGCCTGTGACGAGCTGTCAGAGTGGGCGCCTGTGACGAGCTGTCAGCGTGGGCGCCTGTGACGAGCTGTCAGAGTGGGCGCCTGTGACGAGCTGTCAGAGTGGGCGCCTGTGACGAGCTGTCAGAGTGGGCGCCTGTGACGAGCTGTCAGAGTGGGCGCCTGTAACGAGCTGTCAGAGTGGGCGCCTGTGACGAGCTGTCAGTGTGGGCGCCTGTGACGAGCTGTCAGAGTGGGCGCCTGTGACGAGTTGTCAGAGTGGGCGCCTGTGACGAGCTGTCAGAGTGGGCGCCTGTAACGAGCTGTCAGAGTGGGCGCCTGTAACGAGCTGTCAGAGTGGGCGCCTGATGGAAAACTCGAGGATCAATTTAGCTGGATACTTGAAGCTGTGTTTCCACACATCATGTAGAAGGTTTTGTCAGTATTAAGGTGAGTTTGTTAGTAGTCATCCACGTAGATATTTTTAGGAGCTCATCATTAATTAAGTGTCACTGAGACGAGCGGGGTTCCACAGGGGTTAGTCCTGGGTCTGATCAACCAGGCTGTTACTGCTGGCCACACGCAAACTGACGCACGAACCACAGCCCGGTTGGTCAGGTACTGACTTTAGTTGTTTGTCCAGTGCCTTCTTGAAGACAGCCATGGGTCTATTGGTAATCCCCCTTATGTATGCTGGGAGGCAGTTGAACAGTCTTGGGCCCCGGACACTTATTGTGTTGTCTCTCAGTATACCCGTGGCGCCCCTGCTTTATTTTACCTTATTGCATTATTTTAATTTTGTCCTCCAAGTACTTGAGGGGGCAATTGATCCAAGGGACTGGAGTTATCTTCCCTTTCCTTGGATCAAATGTGAATAATTCTCATTTCACGGGTTTAGCGCTTTCCTCTGATTAAAATATAATTGTGAATGACACCAGTTTTCAATGGCTGAATTATCGTATGAAATTGACTGAACGTTTGATTTAGGCTGTATAGGCTCAAACTTTGTTGGATTCTGTGCAGTAATTGGAACTGCTGGTGCCGTTGTGTTTACCTCAGAGGAAACATCTATTGTGTAAGTTATAATGTGTCAAGTTTATTAATTAAATTGGTTTCTGTGAAATAATTGGAGAATGTTTCTTTTGATCAGAAATCATTCACAGCTAAATCAACTCAATGTTTTTTTCTGCTTATAATGTTTGTGTGCCCTCTACCTGGAGGGAGTTTCAGGGGTCAAGACCCCCGCGTCCCGGTCCATCATCAAGCCTCACTGTGTCTCCGGGTATCATCAACCCGGCTGTTAGTGCCGGCCGCACACAATCCAACGGACGAACCACAGCCCACCTGGTCAGGTACTGACTTCAGGTATCTCTCCAGCTTCCTCTTGAAGACAGCCAGGGGTCTTAAGACAGCCAGGGGTCTTGGAAACAGCCAGGAGTCTTGAAGACAGCCAGGGTCTTGAAGACAGCCAGGGGTCTTAAAGACAGCCAGAGGTCTTGGAGACAGCCAGGGGTCATGAAAACAGCCAGGGGTCTTGAAGACAGCCAGGGTCTTGAAGACAGCCGATGGTCTTGAAGACAGTCAGGGGTCTTGAAGACAGCCAGAGGTTTTGAAGACAGCCAGGGGTCTTGAAGACAGCCAGGGGTCTTGAAGACAGCCAAGGGTCTTGAAGGCAGCCAGGGTCTTGAAGACAGCCGATGGTCTTGAAGACAGTCAGGGGTCTTGAAGACAGCCAGAGGTTTTGAAGATAGCCAGGGGTCTTGAAGACAGCCAGGGGTCATGAAAACAGCCAGGGGTCTTGAAGACAGCCAGGGTCTTGAAGGCAGCCAAGGGTCTTGAAGACAGTCAGGGGTCTTGAAGACAGCCAGGGGTCTTGAAGGCAGCCAGGGTCTTGAAGACAGCCAGGGGTCTTGAAGACAGCCAAGGGTCTTGAAGGCAGCCAGGGGACTGTTGGTAATCCCTCTGTGATAATAACATTGTTAAAAGTATGTTAAGGACACTGAGGTTATGTAAAACTTACTTAACAACTTGTTTTCTTAAAGGCTCCTCCATTTTACCAAGAGAAAAAATTGCATTGATTTAGGCCCGTGTAGGTTACAATTTGCTTTTTTCATGCGATAATTTCTGATTGTCCCATCTGATTGGCTTCAACCTTTGCGTGGAGATTGTTGGGCTGAGCAACATCTGATATGCTTGTGAATATTATGATATTAGTATTTTTTGTCTCTCTATAAGCTGTGAATTAGGTTTAGTCTGTGTGTGTCCTAATTTATCATGTCTATTGAAGAACTTTGGACATTTATTTCTATGTGATGACTTATGAACGAGTCTTCTAATTCCCTTCAAATTTCCACTGCTAATATTAACAGCATTATCAACTTATTCTGCACTGCGCACTGTTGCAGTCACGTGCACCGAGGTACAGGGCACTCCACACTGTTGCAGTCACGTGCACCGAGGTACAGGGCACTCCACACTGTTGCAGTCACGTGCACCGAGGTACAGGGCACTCCACACTGTTACAGTCACGTGCACCGAGGTGCAGGACACTCCACACTGTTACAGTCACGTGAACCGAGGTACAGGGCACTCCACACTGTTACAGTCACGTGCACCGAGGTGCAGGACACTCCACACTGTTACAGTCACGTTCACCGAGGTGCAGGGCACTCCACACTGTTACAGTCACGTGCACCGGGTGCAGGACCTCCACACTGTTACAGTCACGTGAACCGAGGTACAGGACACTCCACACTGTTACAGTCACGTTCACCGAGGTGCAGGGCACTCCACACTGTTACAGTCACGTGCACCGAGGTGCAGGACACTCCACACTGTTACAGTCACGTGAACCGAGGTACAGGGCACTCCACACTGTTACAGTCACGTGCACCGAGGTACAGGGCACTCCACACTGTTACAGTCACGTGCACCGAGGTGCAGGACACTCCACACTGTTACAGTCACGTTCACCGAGGTGCAGGACACTCCACACTGTTGCAGTCACGTGCACCGAGGTACAGGACACTCCACACAGTTACAGTCACGTGCACCGAGGTACAGGGCACTCCTCACTGTTACAGTCACGTGCATCGAGGTACAGGACACTCCACACAGTTGCAGTCACGTGCATCGAGGTACAGGACACTCCACACTGTTACAGTCACGTTCACCGAGGTACAGGGCACTCCACACTGTTACAGTCACGTTCACCGAGGTACAGGGCACTCCACACTGTTACAGTCACGTTCACCGAGGTACAGGACACTCCACACAGTTGCAGTCACGTGCACCGAGGTACAGGACACTCCACACTGTTACAGTCACGTTCACCGAGGTGCAGGACACTCCACACTGTTGCAGTCACGTGCACCGAGGTACAGGGCACTCCACACTGTTACAGTCACGTTCACCGAGGTACAGGACACTCCACACAGTTGCAGTCACGTTCACCGAGGTACAGGACACTCCACACTGTTACAGTCACGTTCACCGAGGTACAGGGCACTCCACACTGTTACAGTCACGTTCACCGAGGTACAGGACACTCCACACAGTTGCAGTCCGTGCACCGAGGTACAGGACACTCCACACTGTTACAGTCACGTTCACCGAGGTACAGGACACTCCACACAGTTGCAGTCACGTTCACCGAGGTGCAGGACACTCCACACTGTTACAGTCACGTTCACCGAGGTGCAGGACACTCCACACAGTTGCAGTCACGTGCACCGAGGTGCAGGACACTCCACACTGTTGCAGTCACGTGCACCAGGTACAGGGCACTCCACACTGTTACAGTCACGTGCACCGAGTGCAGGACACTCCACACTGTTACAGTCACGTTCACCGAGGTGCAGGACCTCCACACTGTTGCAGTCACGTGCACCGAGGTACAGGGCACTCCACACTGTTACAGTCACGTTCACCGAGGTACAGGGCACTCCACACTGTTACAGTCACGTTCACCGAGGTACAGGGCACTCCACACTGTTACAGTCACGTGCACCGAGGTACAGGGCACTCCACACTGTTTTAGTCACGTGCACCGAGGTACAGGGCACTCCACACTGTTACAGTCACGTGCACCGAGGTACAGGGCACTCCACACAGTTACAGTCACGTGCACTGAGGTACAGGGCACTCCACACTGTTTTAGTCACGTGCACCGAGGTACAGGGCACTCCTCACTGTTACAGTCACGTGCATCGAGGTACAGGACACTCCACACAGTTGCAGTCACGTGCACCGAGGTACAGGAAAGAATGGTGGAACACCTTGAGCTGAACAGAATAATAAACACCAGACAGCACGGATTCCAGGAAGGCAAATCCTGTGTAACAAACCTCCTAGAGTTCTATGATAAAGTAACAGAGGTAAGGCAGGAGAGAGAAGGGTGGGTTGATTACATTTTCCTGGACTGCAGGAAGGCCCTCGACACAGTTCCTCACATGAGATTAGTAAAGAAGTTGGAAGAACAAGCAGGTATAACAGGAAGGGCACTGGAATGGATCAGGGAATACCTCAAAGGGAGGCAACAACGGGTCATGGTGCGTGGTGAGGTATCACAGTGGGCGCCTGTGACGAGCGGTGTACCGCAGGGGTTAGTCCTAGGACCAGTGTTATTCCTGGTATATGTAAATGACATGACGGACGGGATAGACTCAGAAGTGTCTCTATTCGCGGATGATGTGAAAATAATGAGGAGAATCACATCGGAAGAGGACCAGGCAGGGCTGCAAACAGACCTGGACAAGCTCGACATCTGGTCTAGCAGTTGGCTTCTCGAATTCAATCCCTCCAAATGCAAAGTCATGAGGATCGGAGAAGGGCAAAGAAGACCGCTGACAGAGTACAAGCTAGGCGGACAAAGGCTACAAACCTCGGCAAAGGAGAAAGACCTTGGAGTGAGTATAACGCCTAGCACGTCTCCGGAGGCACACATCAACCAGATAACTGCGGCAGCATATGGGCGTCTGGCAAACCTTAGATTAGCGTTCCGTTACCTTAACAAGGAATCGTTCAAGACACTGTATACCGTGTACGTCAGGCCCATACTAGAATATGCAGCACCAGTCTGGAACCCACACCTGGTCAAGCACGTAAGGAAACTAGAGAAAGTGCAAAGGTTTGCGACAAGGTTAGTTCCACAACTCAGGGTCTGTCTTATGAAGAAAGGTTGAGGAAATAGGACTAACAACACTGGAGGAAAGAAGGGTCAGAGGAGACATGATAACGACATACAAAATACTGCGGGAATTGACAAGGTAGATAGTGACAGGTTGTTTCAAAAGGGAACACAGAAACAAGGGGACACAACTGGAAGCTGAAGACTCAGATGAGTCAAAGGGGTGTCAGGAAACATTTCTTCAGCCACAGAGTAGTCAGGAAGTGGAATGGACTAGAGAAAGATATAGTGGAGGCAGGAACCATACATAGTTTTAAGACAAGGTATGATAAAGCTCATGGAGCAGGGAGAGCAGAGACCCAGTAGCAGACAGCGAAGAGGCGGGGCCAGGAGCTGAGTCTCGACCCCTGCAACCACAATTAGGTGAGTACAGGACACTCCACACAGTTGCAGTCACGTGCACCGAGGTACAGGACACTCCACACAGTTGCAGTCACGTGCACCGAGGTACAGGACACTCCACACAGTTGCAGTCACGTGCACCGAGGTACAGGACACTCCACACTGTTGCAGTCACGTGCATCGATGTACAGGACACTCCACACAGTTACAGTCACGTGCACCGAGGTACAGGACACTCCACACAGTTTCAGTCACGTGCATCGAGGTACAGGACACTCCACACAGTTACAGTCACGTGCATCGAGGTACAGGACACTCCACACTGTTGCAGTCACGTGCACCGAGGTACAGGACCTCCACACTGTTGCAGTCACGTGCACCGAGGTACAGGACACTCCACACAGTTATAGTCACGTGCACCGAGGTACAGGACACTCCACACAGTTACAGTCACGTGCACCGAGGTACAGGACACTCCACACAGTTACAGTCACGTGCACCGAGGTACAGGACACTCCACACTGTTACAGTCACCTGCACGTATGCGGATGACAGTGGTCTGTTAGTGTCAGGTAAAGACCCACAAGATATAGCTAATGTATTAACACTGGAACTGGAGTCCTGCAGCAAATGGTTAGTAGAACACAAACTATCGTTACACCTCGGGAAAACGGAAGACATACTCTTTGGCATGAAATATAAACTGAGCAGGGTAAATAATTTTAATGTCCGGTGTAATGGGGAATCCATCACTTCAGTTTCTTCAGTAAAATATCTGGGAATCCCCTTTGACCCTCACATGTCAGGAGAATTGATAGGGAACAGTGTAGTAAAGAAAGCGAATGCCAGACTGAAGTTCCTCTACAGACAAGCACAGTGTCTACCTACTGAGGCTCGCATGAGCCTATGTCTAGCCCTTATACAATGTCATATTGACTACGCTTGCTCTTCATGGTACTCTGCCTTTACAAAAAAAATGAAAGATAAGCTGCAAATCACCCAGAACAAAATGGTAAGATTCATCCTGGACCTGGGACCAAGAGAGCATGTAGGCCAGGATGAATTACAACAATTGGATATGCTGAATATTGAAGACAGAGTAAAACAACTTAAAATTAAATCAAGTTTATAAAATTGCTCACAAACAGTGTCCAGAATATCTTGCTGCCAATTTTGTCAAGGCTGGGAACCAAAGCAGTCATAGTACTAGGGGGAGAGAACACAACTTTGTAGTACCTGGAGTCTACCTGGAGAGAATTCCAGGGGTCAACGCCCCCGCGGCCCGGTCCGTGACCAGGCCTCTTGTTGGACCAGAGCCTGATCAACCAGGCTGTTACTGCTGGCCGCACGCAGTCCAACGTACGAACCACAGCCCGGCTGATCAGGTACCGACTTGAGGTGCCTGTCCAGTGCCTGCTTGAAGACAGCCAGGGGCTTGTTGGTAATCCCCCTGATGTATGCTGGGAGGCAGTTGAACAATCTTGGGCCCCTCACACTTATTGTGTTGTCCCTCAACGTGCTAGTGGCACCCCTGCTCTTCATTGGGGGAATGTTACATCGCCTGCCGAGTCTTTTGCTTTCGTAGGGAGTGATTTTTGTTGCAAGTTTGGTACTAAGCCTCGGAGAATTTTCCATGTGTATATAATAATGTATCTCTCCCGCCTGCGTTCTAGAGATACAGGTTTAGGAACTTCAAGCGTTCCCAGTAGTTGAGGTGGTTTATCGCACTTATGCCGTGTAAGGTTCTCTGCACATTTTCAAGGTCAGCAATTTCACCGCCTTGAAAGGTGCGAGTTAGTGTGCAGCAATATTCCAGCCTAGATAGAACAAGCGATCTGTAAGTGTCAACATGGGCTTGGCATCCCTGGTTTTGAAGGTTCTCATTATCCATCCTGTCATTTTTCGAGCAGATGCAATTGCTACATTGTTATGGTCCTTGAAGGTGAGATCCTCTGACATGAACACTCCCAGGTCTTTGACATTAGTTTTTCGCTCTATTGTGTGGTTGGCCAGGATTCAAACACCTTTTATTGTACAGCAATAAAGGAATGGAACAGACTGCCTGCACATGTCAAAGCCCAGTCATAGCATCAGCCAGTTCAAGAAGAGAACCAAAAGGTACCTAATGAATGTAGCGACAGAAAGGAGGAGAATGATTTTTATTTTTTAGCTAACACACATGTATATGTAAATAACTCTTTTTACCTTATTCCTAGTATATATCCTTTATAGTATAATAACTTATATCTCCTACAATGTATAATATTAAGGTATAAAAAGGACCCCAATGGAAATAAGTCACTCTGTCTGACTTTTTGGGTTATCCTGGGTTCTCTACACATATGCTGCTATGTATGATGATATATGTAAATGAATTTGTGTATACCTGAATAAACTTACTTACACCGAGGTACAGGAGACTGGAATACGGGGATGTCTTTCTGGGATCCCACAGCCACTGAAATATTTCCAGTTCTCTTACAAATCTTTCACTTCATATATAGATTTTCCATAGTTTGGGATACATGTTAAAGATGCCAACTAAACTAAAGAAGGAGGAAGAGACGAAAGGGATTTAGAAGAAATAAGTTAAATAAGTTAAAGGACCCCAATGGAAATAAGTAAAGGACCCCAATGGAAATAAATCACTCTGTCTGACTTTTTTGGGTTATCCTAGGTTCTCTACACATATGCTGCTATGTATGATAATCTATTTAACTGTATTTGTGTATACCTGAATAAACTTACTTACTTTCTTACTTACTTACTAGTAAGGAGGAAGAGGGAGATAGGCAGAGGGAGAGAGAGGGAGTGGGGACGGGGGAGTGGAATGGTGATGGGGTGGGAGGGATTGCGTGGGAGGGAGAGAGTTGGAGGGTTAGATGGGAGGGAGAGGGAGGAATAAGATTCAGAGTGTGTGTATCCCCCACACAGACCGCACCTACCACTGCCTCACTCCACCACCACCTCCATCTCAGTGATTATTCTGGAAGACGTCAAGACAGGCCCTTGACTCTTTTACTGAAGCACTAACTCGAGGGTGACCCTCAAGGGTGACATGGACTGGAGGAATCTTCTGTTTCTGCTGCTACTACTCTCAGGTGAGGACAAACACTCTTCCTTCGCCCCTGGATGACTTGATTCACCAAAATGGAACAGATCTCTCCTTCAGTGAATCGAATTTGATTGCTAATATACACCATGTGTTGTATGACCCCTCGGTGTTTAGTGCTCCCTCTGTAAAGTCAATCCTCCTAAAGAATGTAGTGTCTTATGTAATAATAATAATATTAATAATAATAATAATAATAAAAATGATGCAGTTGTGCTTACATTCTTATGTGTTATCTTACATTCTTATGTGTTATCTTACATTCTTGTGTGTTATCTTTCATCTTAGAAGATGCATCGTCAATAATATTTTATAACCAATCAGAAGAAGCATTCTTTATTTATTTGGTAAAAATTAATATCACTATTCAATAATATTAGCAAATTTGACCTTATGCCCCCCGCTAGCAGCATGAGTCTTTTCTTCAGGAAATCATAATACAGCTGAAAATTTGAAGCCGATCAGATGAGTCATGCTTCAGTTATTCTCAAACTGTTTTTACTATCAGGGGCTCTGGTGGCTAGGTGGCTAAAGCTCTCGCTTCACACGGCGAGGGCCTGGGTTCGATTTCCAGCCAGGGCAGAAACATTGGGCGTGTTTCTTTACACCTGTTGTTTATGTTCGCCATCAGTAAAATGGGTACCTGGGTGTTAGTCGACTGGTGTGAGTCGCATCCTGGAACACTGACCTAATCTGCCCGAAATGCTCAGCATAACAAGGGACTTTCTATATAGTAATATGTCATTGATGTCAGCTAGGCCTGTATACCATGTACATGTACTTGTAGTAAATAAAGATATTATTATTATTATTACTATTTTAATACTTCAATAAATTTTACTAAATTTCCCTTCACGTAAAATAAACGTAATTGGTAATGTGGCCCTAAGATGCGTCAGCCAGGAAATACTGAAGCCGTTCAGAAGAGGTAAACTGAAATTTGTTTATAGTGACATGAAGGGGAAAAAAATCTCACATTTTGACACATAAAAATGGTTCAGTCTGCATCAAAATTCTTAAATTTCACTCTCAGCCGACGTAGGTTTACGAGTCAACTTTTCTTTGAACGTTTGAACCTACGCCACCAAGGTGTTTTGAAAGTCATCCCAGGTATATTTTTATAACTAATCTACATCATTATTTTGTATTTTAAGATACTTTATCATAGTTTTAGGCTTCTTTCCTCTGTCTCTATTTTCATAACTTATTTTATATGTACATACATCGTGTTATAAGTTCCTTTATCATAGTTTTTACTCCTGTGTTTTGTCTCTGTTTTTCATAACTTGTTAATACCAGGTATACCAACTGATTACATTATCATATCCTACCTCATAGTCCATGAATCCTGGTTTAAATCTATTGTGTCGCAGGCCAAGTAAACCAAGTAGACCAAGTAAACCAAGTCCTAAATTATATAAACTGAAGATAGCCTAAGGATCACGGATCCCTAACCTATGTCTAGAACAAATTAACTCTGTGGCACTTGGGAGGTTTGCTCAAGGCAAATTCCCTTAAGAAAAAGGAGAAGATGTAAACTAGAAAGAGAAAGGGTCCCTATACAGGCGAAGGCAAAGAATAACAGAGCGGCTACAAGAGCAATATATCTGAAATACGTAGGGAGGCACTGGTCAGAGAAATAGCAAACATCTAATTAAAACTAAAGGAATCTTACAGGAATCAAGAAACGAGGGAAGAACTAAAAGCCATAAATGAAATTGAAAGAAACCCAAGTATTTCTTTTCTTATGCCAAATCAAAGTCGAGAACATCAAGTAATTGGGCCCCTACTAAAACGGGATGGTCCTACCGATGACAAGGAAATGATGGTTACTAAAGTCCCAGTATGACTCAGTTTTGCGAGCCGCTAACCAGACTGAAAGTCGAAGACCTAACGAATTTTTTATGAGAGTGCCACAGAACTTGGCGACGCATGCCTATCTGACATTACCCTGACGCCACTGACTTCGAAAAGGCGATAAATGACATGCCCATGCACTCCGCTCCAGGCCAAGACTCATGGAACTCAGTGTTCATCACGTGCTTTTAACATCCTATGGAGAGGGAGCATGGACACTGGGATCGTCCCGCAGTTACTAAAAACAACAGACATAGCCCCACTCCACAAAGGGGGCAGTAAGGCAATAGCAAAGAACTACAGACCAATAGCGCTAATGTCCCATATCATAAAATCTTTGAAAGGGTTCTAAGAAGCAAGATCGCCACTCATCTAGATACCCATCAGTTACACAACCCAGGGCAGCATGGGTTTAGAGCAGGTCGCTCCTGTCTGTCCCAACTACTGAACCACTACGACAAGGTCCTGGATGCTTTAGAAGACAAACAGAATGCAGATGTTATATACACAGACTTTGCAAAAGCCTTTGACAAGTGTGACCATGGTGTGAGAGCACACAAAATGCGTGATAAAGGAATAACAGGAAAAGTTGGTAGATGGATCTATAATTTCCTAACAAGTAGAACACAAAGAGTAGTAGTCAACAGAGTAAAGTCTGAGGCGGCTACGGTGAAAATCTCTGTTCCACAAGGCACAGTACTCGCTCCCATCCTGTTCCTCATCCTCATATCGGCCATAGACAGGGATATAAGCCACAGTGCCGTGTCTTCCTTTGCAGATGACACCCGAATCTGCATGACAGTGTCCACCCTTGAAGACACTGCAAGACTCCAAGCAGACATCAACCAAATCTTTAAATGGGCTGCAGAAAACAATATGAAGTTCATTGAGAAATTTCAATTACTCCCATTTTGGAAAACGTGAGGAAATTAAAATCTCATCGGAGTATAAAACAAATTCCAACCACACAATAGAGTGAAAAACAAATGTCAAAGACCTGGCAGTGTTGATGACAGAGGATCTCACCTTCAAGAACCATAACACTGTAGCAATTGCATCTGCTAGAAAAATGACAGAATGAATAATGAGAACCTTCTAAACCAGGGATGCCGTTATGTTGACACTTTTCAGGTCGCTTGTTCTATCTAGGCTGGAATATTGCTACACACTAACTTCACCTTTCAAGGCAGGTGGAACCTGACCTGAAAAAAGTGCAGAAACCTTCACGGCCGCATAACTGCAATAAACCACCCCCAATTACTGGGAACGCTTGAAGTTCCTAAACCTGTACTCCCTGGAACGCAGGCGGAAGAGATCATTATTATATACACTTTGGAAAATCCTAGAGGGATTAGTACCAAACTTGCACACGAGAGTCACTCCCCCACGAAAGCAAAAGACCGGCAGGCGATTAACATCCCCCAATGAAAAGCAGGGGTGCCACTAGCACGTTGAGAGACAACACAATAAGTGTCAGGGCCGAAGACTATTCAACCCTCCCAGCATACATAAGAGGGATTACCAATAGACCCCTGGCTGTCTTCAAGCAGGCACTGGACAGGCACCTAAAGGGCGGTGTCTGACCAGCAGGCTGTGGTTCGAAGTTGGACTGCTGCGGCCAGCAGTAACAGCCTGGTTGATCAGACTCTGATCCAAAGTGAGATCTGGTCACAGACCGGGCAGCAGGGGCGTTGACCCCGGGGCTCTCTCCCGGTAAACTCCAGGTAAAGTCCAGATATTCTTCTGGCAATAACTGTCCCATACCACACAGCAAGTCAAGCAAAAGCTGTTCTCAGCAGCACCAACAATATATCAATCTCACTTACAAGGTTAGGGGCCCGAGTAAGCAATATGATGACCTCCCCAGTACTCCTAGATTCTTTAAATGCTAACATAAATCTTGTTATTCTGTCTGGGGAAATTTTAAACTTGACATAACAGACATCTTTGTTTACCCAGGTACACAGCCATACATAACTTTTGTGTCTGATTAAATAACAGACATCTTTGTTTACCTAGGTAAAAGCCATACATAACTGTGTGTCTGATTAAATGGGGGGGAAATATTGCCATCTACTTCTGTAATGAATTAATTTGTGTTAATTTAAAACAGTGGGGAAAAATGATGAATATATATTTGCAATTTTACAACAATACACTTAAAAAAAAATTTAAAAAAAAGTTGCGTTAGTCTACAGGTTTCCTCATATTTACTCCCACCTTCAGTGACAACCTAAAAATACTAATAATTAACAAGCACTTTAACAAACATCATCTAATACTTGATGGAGACTTCAACATAGACATTGTCCCCAACTAAAAAACCCCCAATAGCTGACCCTTTTTAAAAAAAATATATTGCAAATACCAGCTGTAATTAAGCCATATCTGGGGCCCAAAGTAATAGTTGGGGTTTTAAAGCAGGGGGAATCACAGATAATACTACTGATCACCCACCCTCTCTCCTCATCATGTCTTAAAAACCATTTTAAAATAACAAAATCTCATTTAGTTTCAGTGATAAAAAAAAAGTAAAAGCTTCATATCAGCCGTAAGTTTTCACTGACTGACACAGCGTTTACTGAGGTTAGAACACTGACAAATTAGTATTTTTTTTCTAAAAATACAAAGCCTATTAAAACTGTC